>PVJS01012464.1:0-33158 GCA_004027185.1 Glis glis
TACCGCAAAAAAAAAAAAAAATAGGGCTGGGCATGTGGCTCGGAGCTAGAATGCCCCTGGGTTCAATCCCCAGTGCCACACACACACACACACACACACACACACACACACACACACAAGAAAAAAAAGGTAATCAAGAAATGGCTTGGTCTCCACGGTTCGCTGGGTGAGAATTTGTACCTGTCTTCACTCACTGGCTCCCTCTCGGCATCGTCGTCATCATCATCCTTGTCATTTCTTTCCACTAACAGCTCTAATCACGATAAGGTTACTTGTGCCAGTTCTTCTGAGCCACCCCTCGTTTGTGCCTGTAGCCTCCGGTGGCTGAGCGCAGCCTCTCTGCTCGGCACAAGGGGAGAGCCAGCCCCCATTAGCATGAGCTTGGAGAGGCAGGTGCAGCTTCTCCTCCCACGCCCCGGGCCGGCCAGGGGGGCACCTGTGCGTGCACGGTCCTGCTGGATGGGTGAAGCCAAGCTGGGCCAGGCTAGGTGGCACCTCGGCCACTTAAGCGCCTTCAGAAATGACAGCACGTGCTGCGAAGGCCAATGATCCGGCCCCTTCCTCCCACACCATTCCGACCTCATTCCTTTTTTGGGAATGAGATGCTGCTCCTGGATTCTTGCTCTGTGTCGCTCTGACCTTGAGCTTGCGCGCTTGAACTCCAGCTCCATCTTCTCCCTCCCAGCAGCCTCTCGCCTTTCGGATGAGGTGGGGCCTCCTAGTTTCACCCTGCCTGTGGTATCAAGGCTGCAAACTGTCTTGTCATGGATGCTGGAATCGGAAGGGACTTTGAGACTTATCCCTCCTGACACCCAATTCAGAGCCGTCTTCAGCACTCCTCACTCTTGGGCACCTAGTGATTGGATGCTCCCTGTAATGGAGAGCTCACCACTTTCCAACAGGTATTTCTCCCCTGCCCAAGAGCTCCATTCCATAGGCGGTCCTTCCTCCCGGGGCTCCCTGTAACTCCACAGGATTCAGTGCACTCTAGCCCCTTGATTAGGAGACCATGCCTCATATCGAAGACCTTTGACCACTGCCCAGGGGCCTCTGGGTAACACCCCAACTGATGATGCTCGTCCGCTCGAGAGGGGACAGGCCCCAGGTATCCTGGAGGGAAGGGGAATCGGAGGGCTCAGTGCTCCGCACAGATATGCTGGGGAGACGAGAGGCCCCCATTATTTCAATATCGAAAGCACTTGCTGACCTTCTCCCTGTGCTGGAAGCTGAGTGTGAACACGGTGCCCCTCCTGACAGGGGCAGAGGACAGCCCTCATCCTGGATAGGACATCTTCACGTGCCCCAAAGCAAAGCAACCCGGGTGAGTGGACACACGACAGGTGGTCTGTCCCTGCAACTGAATAGTACTGGGCCTTAACAGGGAAGGAGATCCTTACACACGCCACCACGTGGAGCATCTTCCAGCATGAGATGAAGCGAGGCAAGCCAGACACGAAAGGACAGATGCAGTGTGGTTCCACTTGTGTGAGGTGGCAGAGTCGTCAACACAGAGCCTGAGGCAGGACGGCGGCTGCCAGCGGCTGGGGTGGCGGTGGGATGGAATGGGGAGCTCAGCGTTTAGTGGGGATGGAGTTTCAGTTTTCAAAATGCAAAACGTTCTGAAGATGGGTGCTGACATTGGTCACACGACAATGCAAATCGACCGAACGGCACAGCTCAGTATACCTAAACATAGCTGAAATGGTAAATTTTATGTTTTACATGCTTTCCAACAATAATAATGCATTTATTTATTGGTACTATGGATTGAAATCAGGGGCATTCTACCTCCAAGTGACACCCCCAGTCCTTTTTTAAAAATTTATTTATTTATTTAATATATTTATTTTGAAGCAGGGTCTCACTAAGTCCTGTCTCAGCCTCCCAAGCACTGGGATTACAGGTATGTGCTACCATACCTGGCAAAAAAATGCAATTTAAAACTGAAAGATGAGATGGAGAGAGAGAGAGAGAGAGAGAGAGAGAGAGAGAGAGAGAGAGACACCAGAAGTTCATAAAAATAAAACACAAAGTCCCCTGGGGAATCTCACTTCCAAAGCAGGGTAGAAATGCTTCCTGGGGTTTGTGGGAGGCAGGAGGAGGCAAGTCCCTAGGGACTGAGAAACAGCCGGCCCAGGGCACCGGAGGCGCACCCCACTGGCCAGGCTGTGCCCGCCACTGGCTGAGCTGAATGCCGGCCTGGCTGGAGGCGTCAGGACGGTGTCGCAGGGCCTGACACTTAGCCTGTCCCTTCTGTTTTCACATCTCCGATTCTGATCCTCCTGCCTCCCTTTCATGACCCTGAAGTGATGCTGGGCTGTGGGATAATCCAGGATGAGCCCCACCCCGAGGCCCTAACTTCACACAGCTGTGAAGTCCCCTTGGCCATGTGAGGCGGCAGGACTTCTGTTGGGATGTCCCTGGGGGACCATGACTTGGCTGCCATGCCGGGCCAGGCCTGTTTCTTCATGACCCTACCCTGGCCAGAGGTCCCCAGGCCAGCCCTGAGTCACCCTAGCGGGTGAGCGTCACATACTTTGACTTACATGCTGGAGGCTGCTGTTAACACCCCCTCCCAGGTGCCTCCTTTCTTCCCTGGTCCCTCCTCCCCACCCAGTCTGGTCCCATCCCTCCCTGTCTCTGTTCTGTCATAGCGGCAGCTCCCTAGATGCTAACGCCTCCCCCACTCTCCACTTCCCAGCCTGACCATGTATTTGTCCCTCCATTTCTGCTTTTTCCTTGTTCTTGTCACCCTGGGCTTTTTTTTTTCCTTTCAAGTAAAAAAATTACTGGAAATATACTGCGTTCCCCCCCTACTGAAATCGAAAGAAAAAAAAAAGAACCCCCACAAATAGAACGTTCAGAAGCTCAAGTGGGCAATTTGGGCCCATTCTGTGAATTCTCTCATGTCCGGGCCCACGCAGCCCGCGCTCCGCCAGGGTCTCTTTGTTGCGACGGCCCCGCTGGGTCCTGCGTGGAATGCAGTACAGCCGGCCGACCCCGGGCAGGAGCCGAGTCTTTTATGGTTGCATCTCTTATTTCTACCCAGAGTTGCGAATGCTGGGGAAAGGAAAGGGAGCTTTTGAAAGAAACAGCAAGCAGTGAGAGAGAAAGCCAATTACAGGGCGGGCTCTAGACGGGTGTTTCTGCGCAGGTCTTGCTTGTGTGCCTGGCCTGGCTTCTATTTGTGGCTGAGAAATGCCAGCCTTTGGTGTGGGGTTGGGATCTGAAGGCACCAGCAGATGCACCTGGCCGGGGAAACCTCTACACCCAGTGACAGCCCCAGCTGTCATCCCGCCAGGGTCTTGAGGTGGCGGGGAGGGGGCTCCATCAGCAACCTGGGAATCAGTTATATCAGGATGGGAGAGAATCCCACCCCAGGGCAACTGCATTATTTTACATACAAATCGGTGGCTCATTGAGTTCTGGGCTGGATGAGCTTTGGGAAGTGGAGCAATTAACATGGCCCTACAAGCCCCATTCCTGCAGTGCGGCTGGGGGTGGCCAGCGCGAGGGGGCTGGAGGGGGCCGTGTCTAGCCTCTCCTGTCTCTTCTCTTGGTGCCTATTCCTCATCTCCCGCTAACTAAATGTTCTGTTTAACCCTTCACCAGATCTGATAGAATCTACCAAGCATGAGACAGAGGTAGCAGGGCTGTCCGCAGGGCAGGAGGGTGAGAGGGGACTTCGGCCAGGAGAAGAGTGGACGCGGGGCCGTTCAGTGTCGGGCAAAGCTCACATCTGCAGTTGAGGGTGGGGTTTATGTTGGAAGGAGTTGGACCTTCTACGGTGGAGAGAGACCCCAAGGAGCAGGAGATCTTTTCCTCCTGGACTCCAGAGCAGCTGATCTGTGTTTGTCCCAGGGCCAGGGCCGGTGGCTGAGGGAGGGAACTAGGGAGTCCTGCTTCCCAGAGCGGCAGTGTTCCTCAGGGTTGCTGGTGATGAACTTAGAGGGCTGGAGAAGATTGATCTTTTCATACCCAAATTCCTTTTTCTTTTCTCTTCTCCCAAGGCTCTAATTGCCCCAAGATGTCTATTCCCAGCCAGGTGGGGAGCAGGCAGGGGAGGGCAGGATGAAGAGTCAGGGTTGCTGGGAGCATCCGCAGGACCAAGCAGCAGGCCTGGGGCTGTGGGCTGGTGACACGACAAAGATTTAACTACTTAGACTAGACAGCTAGAGGAAAATCCAGTTAAAGGGAAAGATGTACTCCGACAGCTGGCGACTCATCCCGCGCCCCAGGAGTCAGCCTGGGGTTTCCTGAAAGCACGCCTCGAGGGGCCATAGACCGAGCAGAACCACACCGCCTGGCCTGCTCCCTTCTACCCTGCAGAAGGCTCCACTGGAGGAGATAGAACCACGGTCCCGCCTGTTGCTGGGCCTTGGCATGGACTGACCTGCTGATGGGGGCCGGACGTGGCCAGGTCTGGGTTCTCATTGTGAATGCTGCCTGGGGGTTGCCTCCCGCTCACCATGCCCCTTCCCAGAATGGGGGTGCTTCACAGACGGAGCCAGGTTGGACTCCTGGTGTGCAGGCAGGGAGCTCATGGAGCGTGGGCATGGACGCACTCTTGGGGAAGAGGGTGGTCGGCAGATCACAGAGGAGGGAAGTGCTTTGCTCTGCAGCCAGAGTCAGATGGAGCTGGGATGTGGGCACGTGTGCAACTTCCTGGTTGACAACGATGCCCAGAGTGGGTCGAATGGTGGCCCCCAAACACATATCCATGTCCTCCACCCTGGAACCTGTGAATGCGATCTTGTTTGGAAAAAGTCTTTGCAGATGCCATCCAAAAAGAGGGAGAAATTAAAAATGACCAATACAGAAACTCCCCAAAATTTGAATCAAAAGAATTGATGCATTGCTCCTTACCCCGAAGTTCTACCACAGCAACTTGGTCCTCAAAGAACCTTTGACCCATATGGGTATTTCTTCCCTGTAAGGGGTGGGAAGGCTCTGGAGGTCAGTGCTGGAATTGACACTGTTTGGAAAGATACTGGTTTGGTGGCCCTCAGCAGCTCAGTGTGTTTCAGATAGAATCCCCCAGCTCACTGTGACCCATGGGTCACAGTGACCCATGCTATTGCTGTGACCCTTATAGTTAGGAGTAGTCTAATTTTGGGGTCTGTTGTGGACTGAACGTCTGTCTCCTCAACACTGAAATGTTGACAGCCTGCTTCCCCAATGTGATTGTATTAGGAGGGCACGGGGGGGCAGTTATTAGGATTAGATGAATCCTGGGGATGGAGTTCTTAAGAATGGGATTAGTGCCCTTTTAAGAGTCATGAGAAACTGGGTGTAGTGAAGCAAACCTGTAATCCCAGTACTTGGGAGGCTGAGCTAGGAGGATCGCAGGTTTGAGGACAGCCTCAGCATTGCAGTGAGACTCTCAGAAATCTAGCAAGACCCTGCTTCAAAAAAATAAAAAGGGTTGGGGTGTTGCTCAGAGGTAGAATGCCCCTGGGTTCAATCCGCAGTCACACACACACACACACATGCGCGCGCGCGCGCGCACACACACACACACACACACACACACACACACTCATGAGAGTTTGCTTCCCTTTGCTGCTTCTACTATATGCGAACACAGAGGAAAAATGTCCTGCTATGAGCCAGGACAGGGACCCTAACCAGACGGGAATCTTCTGGCACCTTCTCAGCCTCCAGAACTGTGAGAAATAAATGTCTACTGTTTAGCAGCCCAAACAGACAGAGTCTGACTAACAGAATCAGATTTTAAACAAGTTTACGTCGTCCATGATCAGACCACATATACACACACTTGATTGATGTAACCGTATTCTCGTTGTTCCAAAGGTTATCTTCCCACTTTAACTTCTGCATTTTATGGCATTGATTTCCATAAAACATATTAATTTCCAAAATAGCATACAGCTCCCTGCAATGCTGCCTCCTCCCTCTCCTCCTCTTCTGTGGCCTAGGGTCTCTGGGGGCCTTCATTCCTACCTGCTAGGAGTCTTACATCCTCTGTCCCTTGTCCCCAGAGGCCTGGACTTCACAGCATCCAAGGATCAGACATCCCATATTCAAATGTTGGGAATAGAAGCTGCGTTTGATAAATGATATTCACTCATATACACATATTTATCTTCTGCCCATTATAAGGAGAAATTCTGTTTTCTTCTTTTGTTATAAGGGTTATGGTAATAAATTAATGCAAACTTGGTGGTTTAAAGTAACAGAAATTTGCCAGGTGTGGTGGTGCATGCCTGTGATTCCAGTACTTGGGAGGCTGAGACAGGAGGATCGCAGGTTCAAGGACAGCCTCAGCAATGTAGTGAGACTCTCAGCAACCTAACAAGACCCTGTTTTGAAACAAAAACAAAACAGGGCTGGGGGTGTAGCTCAGTGGTAGAATGCCCTGGGTTCCATCCCCAGTACCAAAAAAAAAAAAAAAAGGAAATTTAATTTGTTCTCAGGTCCAGAAGTCCAAAATCCAGCTGTTGTTGGGCTGGCTCCTCTGGAGGAGGGAGAAGGCGCCCCCTCCTCTTCCTTAGCCCTGGCAGCTCCAGGGAACTCCTGGCCTTCCTTGGCTTGTGGACTCATCACTTAAGCATGTGCCGGACCTTCCCAGGGACCTCTGAGTCCCTCCAGGCCATTTACTGAATCATAACTGGTATGGGGATTAGAAGCCAGAAGCTTTGCTTTATCTCTGATGGTTCGACCTATCATTTACCAAACGCAGCTTCTATTCCTGACATTTGAATGTGGGATGTTGACTCTTGAATGCTATGAAGTCCAGGGCTCTGGGGACAAGTGACAGAAGACATAAGACCCCCCAGTTGATGGGAAGGAAGGCCCCTGGGAGACCCTAGGCCACAGAAGAGTTAGCGTTGCAGAGAGGCGTATGTTACTTTAGAAATTAATATTTTTATGGAAAAGCAATGTCATAAAATGCAGAAACTGGAGGAAAGTGAGAAGATAACCTTTGGAAAAATGAGAGTAAGATTACATAAATCAGGTGTGTGTGTGTGTGTGTGTGTGTGTGTGTGTGTGCTCGCGTGCGTGCGCATGTACAGAATTTGGTGAAAGTAAAGACTATTTAATGCAACCTTACTGAGGTCATATTTAAAAGGGGTAAGCTTTGGAAAGTAATATTTCAGATTCTCCCTTGAAGTTAGAGATTTAAGCATTGTTTTAGGATCGCATTAATCAGCCTTTTGTCACTGTGGCAAAAATTTGAGAAAAACAACTTGGAGGAGGAAAGGTTGGTTTTGGCCCCTGGTTTCGAGGTCTCAGTCCGTGGCAGGCCGTCTCCATCGCTTCAGGCCTGAGGTGAGCGGAGCACCACAGTGGCAGGGTGTGGTGGAGGAGCCGCTCAGCTCATGCTGCCAGGACGCAGAGGCTGGGGTGGGCAGGGACGTGGGGAAAGAAATACCTTTCCAGGGCCTGTCCCCAGTTTCCTTCTTCCTCCAACCATGTCCGTCTACCTTCCATTTCCACCACCTCCAGCAGTCCACCCATGAGGCCGGTGCCCTCGTGTTGCAGTGACCTCCCAAAGTCCCGCCTCTGGACAGTGCCATGCTGGGGACCAAGCCTTCAACACAGGAGCTCTCAGGGGATATTTCTGATCAGAATCATAACAAGGATCGACTTCATGTCCTGTTTTAGTGACATGGAAAAGTAATTGGCCATGTTTAAGTAAAATCAGATTCGAAACATCAATTGCACTTAAATGCCTGCTTCCTTTCTGCAGGTCATGTGCTACTGCTGTCCACTAAACCTACCTCGCAGTGTGGCCCACAGAGATGAAAATAGAGGGTGGGTCTGAAGATGATGGAGAAATTAAAAACGTAGAAATGTAGTAAAAGGAAAAAATGTAGTAAAAGGAAAAAAAATGAAATGAAATGGTCTCCTATAGGGAAGCTTACTCACACGGCTTAGAATTATGTGCTTAGCATAATATTGTCCAGTTCCATCCGTTTCCCTGCAAATGACATCATTTTGTTCTTCTTTATGGCTGGGTAGAATTCCATTGTTTGCACATCCCATAATTCTGTAGTCCATTCATCTGTTGATGGACATCTTGGCTGCTTCCATAATTTGGCAATTATGAATTGTGTAGCTATAAACATAGATGTGCATGCATTACTATGGGAGTGTGGCTTCAGTTCTGTTGGGTAGATTAGTCAGTCACAAAAAGTGAAAGATCGGATGTTCTCCCTTATATGGGGAGGCTAGGGAGAAATCGGGACACAGGAGGGATTCCAGACAAAGGACGAGAAACCTTAGTAGAGTGAAGGAGGGGACCTGAGGGAGATGGGATGGGGAGGAAGACTTGAAGAGGGAAACACCTCAGTGGACATGATGTACACACACAAACTTATCAAAGCCAATCACTGTGCTGAGCACGGGAAGGTGGGGAGGGAGAGGGAGTGGGGTGGGAACTTGGGGAGGGCTCACCGAGTGCTATGTGCATGTGTGCCTCTATCACCCTGACCTTCATCAAGATATATGATTACAATGGACCATTAAAAAAAGAATTATATAATTAGATTTTACCTTCAAAATTACTTATTAGAAAAAATGAGTAAAAAAATATAAGTATATATATTTTTGGTAGTGGGAATTGAACCCAGAGGCATTCTACCTCTGAACTATACCCCCAGCCCTGTTTTTTTTTTTTTTTGAAACGGGGTTTCACTAAGTTGCTGAGGCTGGCCATGAAACCTGTGATCCTCTTGTCCTGTTTCAGCCTCCCAAGTATTGGGTTACAGGTGTGTGCCACCATGCCTGGCTTCAATAAACTTTTAAAAGTGTTCTGTGAAAGGTTAAAAAAAAAGTTGTGCTTTCAGAACTCGCCACATCCCCATCCTCGTGCCTGTATCATGACCAATCGCTGCACAGTTACCCGTGAGCCCCCACTGGAAGGCAGAGTGAATGAAACGCAGTCTATAAACTCCATTTTGGCAAACAGTGTGTATGTGCATTTACCTTAATATCCCTGTCTCTCCCCAACCCCGTTTAACTAGAACTCACTTGTTTCCAAAAACACGTAATCCATATTCTGGCACGGAATAGACCTCTGTAGGATGGACGCGTCGATGTCAACTGAGGCAGAGCTCAGGAACGAGCATCTTATATGGTTTCGACCTGCACCTGTCTCCTTGACCCAGAACACCCCTTGAATTGCCAGTATCAGGGTCCAGGCTCTGTCCTGCCGGGCCTTTTACTTTTGCCTTATGAAAAACATGTCCCTGGACACAGTGACCCAGGCCGCCGCCTGTCCACTCTCGGGCACAGCTGTGGCTAGCTGTGCGCTCGGAGGGTGCGGCTAGGCATGCTCCCGCCCCCCTCACGCTCTCTGTGCAGTCGGTGCTCTGCAGAGGATGCGACTGTCGAGCCTTCACCAAGGAGAGTATGCGAGTCGCCTGGGACCAAACGAGCAGCCTGACATAAGAGCCCGACAGTGGACGCGAGCTGTGGCCTCGGCTGCATCAAATCCATTTCGTCGCCATTTCCAGCGTGACTCTCTGAGCTCCAGTTATAGACGGGCTTCTGCTTCCCAAATAGTGGTTGGCATGTCACAGCAGTCCCGACAGCTGCTGCACACTGCAGAATTTTAGTTTGGGAAGCAGAAACAGAGTGTCTGGTGGAGGGGGCTCAAGGCTGTTTGATTCCACAGCTGATGCCTGTTCAATACTGAATTAATTATTTTCAGATTTTAAAAGAAATATGTGCTCCGGATCAGAAAACTGCCTTGAGTATTGACAAGGGTTGAGAAATTCCGCTGATAGTTTAAAGTAAAAACTGAACTGAACTTACAGAGCTGTGTGGAAAACGAGCTCAAGTGCCTTTTAAATAAATTATGCTTAAGATGTTTGAAAATTGTCAATTTCCAGCATTGCTGCTCTGTAAGTTTTCCAAAGCAACATCTTTGTAATTCAGTAAGCGGTGTTTGAGGCTACCGTTCTGTGCTAAGTGCAGTATCTCAATTATGTTGAGAAATGTTACCAGGACTCTTTGGCAAATGCGTTTGCAAATCTTTACAAAGCAAGCGGCAGCTGGAGGCGGAACCTTCTGTGTCCCGTGGATGCACAATTAGATTTGGTTCAGTTACATCTCGTTGATTCTTGTGGAGAATCCTGTGACATACTTCCGAGCTCCGTTTGGCAAGTCAGAGCTCCAAAGATCAGAGGACATCACATGACAGAAAGCTGGCCACAGGGGACCACGGAGGACACCACACACATAAACCCAGAGAATACTGACAATCACCCAACAGAGACCATGCGAGGACACGACAAACGTTCCATGTAAAGACATTTATTGGTTTTAAAGGCTCGCTTTCCAAAATCATTCTTTTTCCCAGTAGGGCAGTGCCTCTAGATTATTTGACTCATGCATCGACCATCCTCCAGTGCTTAACATTCCCTTCCTATCTAGTTTATGGTACATGCATTTTCTTTGTTCTCCTTTCGAGGATTACAGAATTAGAGGACAGCTTTGGAAAGAGAATACACCGAAGTCTGAACGTGAATGGCGGTGACAGTCTGGAGGCCGCAGGGACCCCATGATATTGAACCAGCATCCTACCATTGTCATGGGGACAACGACATTCATGAAGTGACACCGAGAGAGGAGGCAAGCAGCAATGAGACCAAGCATATTGGGTTATAGCAGCTTCAATTTCAGCTCAATTAATGTCATTACCAGTGATTGCCCAAGAGCTAAGCTACAAAATGACTGCATGTCTACAGTGCCAGACAGTTTGAACTCTGCAAGAGAAACGGGGTGAATTGGCAGTGGGAAGTGGCGTGCAGGGCCCTGTTCCCACACTGTCTCTTGCCTCGCTGATGAGGGTGGCCTTGTGCCTGACCCCCTCGGCCCATTCTGCTATTTTTCCAGCCCCGCTACAGCCTTGAAATCAAAGTTTGCCTCCCTTCGGATATACACTCTTCAAATACTCGGCTCTGCGGATATCTGTTTGGACAGCGTGCTTTGCTCCTACGTTTCTTCTGGAACCAAGCTAACCTCAGTTATTGCCTTCCCCAATGTCAACACTATTTGGCCTTTCCAGTTCATCGGCCACGTTCTGGGGACCAGATGGGTCCTGGGGTTGAATGACACTCAATACTGCAAACATTAGATAAAGAAGGCAGAACATAGCATAAAACCAAGGAACAGAGCTGTATATTATTTTAATGTCTTTGGAGGCAACATTAAAAAGTTACGGACTGTGGTCCCATGGTTGAGATTCAAGCCTGTCACTGCAGCTCCCCAAAGCCTGCAGCGGGATCACTGCCTTCCCACCCACTTGCTTTTGGCAGAGTGGATCACCTCGGGTGTTTCTCCCACCCCTGGGAAGGCCTGCAGCAGTCCTGACTCGAGGATGGGAGGAGAGTGTGCGCTTGACTGTGGGCTCTGGGAATTGTCAAATGATCTCATGAGAAGCAACACGAAGGATCAGAAAGCCACAGCAAGACGTGGCCTGGCTTTGCCGCCAGGTGACTTTGAACAAGCCACTGGCCCTCTCTGGGGCTGCTACCTTCACTATAGAGCGCATGAAGCTTGGCTAAGTGGCTCTATTTACCCCCTCTACAGTTAGTTAGGACACGAGTTCTGCTTCCATTACAATTCTGCGTGCTGTTAGAAGGGTTCGGATAAAATGCTGAATGTAAGCAGTACACATGGGGCCAGCGAGGCTGCCAGGTGCCCTCCTGAAGTCAGCTCTGTAAACAGGGTCCTGGCAGGAGACAGGTGGAAAGGAGCTGCCAGCTCTCCCCTTTGTGCAGAGAGGACACAGCACGCTTTCCATGGGCAGTCCCGGCCTCTCCCATTTCTCCACCTGCCCCTCTTCTTCCCTTGGCCAGCCATGGCTCACACCTAACCTACTGCCTGACATCTTCCTGCTCAGGAGTCAGGAGGTTTCGGGGCGGCAGTGTGTCTGGAATTTCTGCAATGCAGTTTGGCACTAGTCTCACTTGTCGCTGGTTTCTGTGTCTCCCGAGATGCATCTAACTTCTCTGCTTTCCCCGTATCTAAGAGGTGAGTGCTGACTACGTGGAGACCCTCCAGAAAGATGGCTGGCTGGCTTAATGTAGAGGACTGGGGACCGAAAGCAAGTATGTAATTACAAGATAATTGCATTTTAACCACTCTAATTGTTCATTCTGAGCAGGTATCCAACTGCGTTCCCATTAAAGCCTGTTATTGTAACATAAATTTCCTGATACTATGACAATACTGTGTGATGTTCACACAACAATCTTTGGTCTTATGAGCACTTTCTCTCCGTCCTTTGAGTCCATCTTACGCCAGTCTAGTTAAGAGTTGACAGTCAAGGAAACTGAGGCCAGGTAGGTGAGGTGGCCTGCCACATGGACGTGTTGGCTTTTGTCCTTCAATTCTGGGTCTTTTTCAACAGTCCATAGGTTTTCCTCAAAAAAAAAAAATAAGGTTGAATTTTGATAGATGGAATGAACTTGGGAGCTGAAAGATTTAGGCCCAAACTCTGATCTGATCCATGACTAATGAATTTAGAGACTGTGAATCTTCGTGGGAGTGTCGTGTGCATGGAACTGGGGGTGATGGACTTCCTAGGTGTAAGGAATTCTTGATCTAGAAAGTCAGCTATAAACTATCATGGGCTTTTCCAGGCCCTTGGCAAGCCATGGAGAGCCCACCCAGGAACAAGGCTGGTCAGGCCAGGAAACTATTGGAGGGGCTTTGCACCGTGGAGCAGCATGCGAGTTTGCATTTTTCTGTCCCTTTGGCTTTGTGGCCTCTGGTTTGATTTGCGCTCCAGCAGATAAACGGAGATGGTGAGATGTGACTGTCTCTACCACCGTCCAATTACTCTCTTGCTGCCTGTCTGAAGAGGGGCAGGTTTCTTGGCTGTGCAGGACCGTGAGCCCAGGCCACAGGGGGAGCCTCCTTCTCTCACCGGGCTCCACAGGCAGTTATCTACTTCATAGGGGAGGATGAAGCTCCCTGCCAGGGTGTGAACAGCCGGGGTCCAACAGTTAGGACCAGGTGCAAGGGGTGAAGGGTGCCACAGCAGCTGGGCACTGCCATGCTTGCTGGCCCCGGTGCGTGAGGCCAGAAGGGGGCCGGTCAGCAATAGGCAGCATGCTACGCTATTTCTCACTGCTCTGAAAATTCGAAATTCTTACTATTTAAATAAAAAATGGCATTCCTTTTACTAAAGAATTCTTCCATAAGTTTTGAACAAACCTAATTGGAATACCATGCAAAATAAATCAAATTCCAAGTGCGCCGAAAGGCTGACATGGAGCTGTGTGTCTCCCCGCCTGGCCGTGGGCAGTAACCAAGCGCACCTGGGGTAGTGCCACATCTCCTGGCTGCACCTTCTGGTGTAGCCCACCTGGAAACAATGGCGGACATGATTTTCAATTGGTGATACACAAAAGTGACCCAGCTTTGAGTATATATATTTTTCCTAAAATAAAAGTTGCTTTCAATTTTGCATTAGAAGAGGAAAATACCTGGGAATTACTAAGCTCAGGAGCTTTCCTGAGCTAGGAAGAGAGCTAGGTCTTCAACACCCACAGTGTAATTCCATCACAACCAACAGTCCCTGGGGCCAGAGACCCACAGCTGCACGCAGGTTTCCAGGATGGAGAATTCTGCCTCGGGGGATCAGATGGATCGGTACCCCAAGCTCGCGCTCATCGGGTTTCAGGACGATTATTGATCAGCTGCAACTCAAGTAGGAGTTCAAGCATTCCCAGTACACTGTCTTTTCAGCCCAGCAATTACATCTGTGCATTCAGGGAAAATAAAGTGGAAGGAACTAAAAGCAACAGTAAATGGTCAATTTGGCTGATTGAAAAAAAAAAAGGGTGGACTTGGTTGATTGCCAGCCATACTGGGAGGAGTTAACCCTTGTCCTTCAAGGCGAGGCCTCTGGGGTCCCTAAAAACCTTTGCACAAGTGAACAGCTCACCAAGTAGCCAAGACCTCCTGAAGAATTGTATATAATAGGCCAAGAAGATGTCTGGCTCTTCCTTTATAGTGGTAAAATACAACTGTCAGCGTTTGCATCTGACCCAGTTATCCTTTAATGTTCTTGCTTAGATTGGACTCATTTCTGTGGCTGCTTCTCGGGACCATTTTAATCTACTCAGGTTTTTCAAAGACTGTGGGATTCTAAGTCTTCACTTCCTGACTGTGGAGTGCTGCCCCTGACGCCTAAGTTTTGGTATTTGCAGTCTTTGAAACATTACGATTTTATAAAGCGGATGGAGCAGTCGAGATGGAAGGGCGGCCCACAATGATTGGATTCTTGAGGCAGTGCATCAGGTATGATTTTATTTAAAATGTGTCCAATAAGATTTTCCACTTGGAATGAACATCTTACCTCTTTCCGCATATCATTATAAACAGTATTTCCTCATTCCCTGGAGTTTCTGAGAAAGCTCTAAGTGACTTAACAGAAGAGAGAAATGAAACCGCGGGGAGATTAAATAACGGGGAGTTTACACCAGAGCAAGGGTACTTGCATCTCAACCTGGGGGGACACACAAGTGACTATAGGGTGAAGAGACAGACCCGGTCATGCAAACCACGTGCGATCGATCGCTTGGTGTCCTTGGGCGGTTCTGGCCTTCCCTGCCACTAGCACATAGAGGAAAATGAGTCAGATGACTGCGGCGAATGGGAAACTGTCTTTTGCTTTTGGTGACTGAGAGAAGATGGGAGCACGGGTGCACAGTTGTGGGAGCGTCCCCTAAGGTCTGAAGGGACCGTCTACTCTGGCTGTCCCTGCTCAGAGCCCCAGACGTCGCACCTGGCGTCCGAGCCGTTTGTTCACCTGGTGCCGAGCCCCCCCCCTCCGTCTCTCACCGAATGGCACTGGGTTATCTGTGGACAGCAGCACACCACACAGTCAGCAGAGGGAGAGAGCGCGTCTCAACCACGTGGGCAGGTGTGGGTCGAATCACTAGAACCTGGCAATGGCTAAGTCTGCGTTTTCAGGAGCTGGAGGTCAGAGCACAGATGAGGTCTAAATGTTGTCACAGCAGACCACAGCCACAGAAAGAAGAAAGACATGTCTTCGGGTGATGTTGACCTGCCAGGAAGAGGAAGAGAGATACCGAGCACAGCAAACAGGGGCCGGAGAGGCCCGTGCCACTTAATTTACATGGAAATGGAGCAATCCGAGCAGAGCAGGGGCATCGAGATTCCTGCCCGTGGCTGGAGCTGCTGTCACGGAAAGAAGCAATGGGCAAGGTGGCAGGCGGGCGGGCCGGGGACCGTCACCATCTCGACGCTTATTCTAAAGTGACTTAGAGATGATCGTTCATCACTCATGGAAACACAATCCCGAACGGCATTCGCTCCCTCGTTCTCTCTGTAAACACATTTGTTCATAAATAACTTAAATGTCTCCTTCACATTCAGGATGCAGTTCTGGCTGGAGTAGAAAAGGACGGAGGATGCGCAGCGCTGGGGAGGAGATAGATGTTGGGGAGTTGGTGTGTGTGGACAGGCGGCAGGAGCGGCTGGCGCACGTTGCAAATATCAGCCATCGGAGACGGGAGGGGTGACCCAGCCGTACTTTTCGTGAGTCTTCACCAAACTCTTAAAGGTAGCTTCGGCCTCCTTGCGACTGAAGGACTTTTTTGATTTGCCGGCCTTCCTGCAGATCCGTCCCTGTGTGAGATGAAAAGAGAAACCAGGTCAGAACCTCTGCAGTCATTGCACTTCCCACCATGTCTGTCAAAGACACACAAGGTAGTGGGAACTTCCAACTGGCCAGCAGCAAAGGTGGGTGTCTTGGCTGGGCAGGCAGGGGGCATTGTGGCCTTGGTAGGGAAAAGATGGGGGATCCAAGGGCTGGCCAATCTTCAGGGTCCGGGGCTATCTTCACAAACCCATAGCCTCAGCTTTAGCTGAACTTGTTCCTTCCATGGGGTAGAAGGCACCCTCTGCCCCGTCCCTGAGGCTCACTGGAAGGATCAGCTCCATCAAACGAGCATCCATTCAGAAGCTAGCATGTTCTCCCCAAGGCAAAACAGCCTCTAACTTCCTTTCCCTCCCTCGACTAAATGTCTTTAATTATAACTTCTAATTCCTTTTTGATAGCAGTGGAGATTAATATACAGATGTGTATATTTATATGTTCCGGTACACATTTAAAAAGTCTAGCTTTTAAAATCTGAGCTTGGGAGCAATGAATGAATTTGTGTAACTAATATCACTCAGAGTCATTTTGTCTGTTACACAGCCTGAGAAGTGGGTGGGGGTTGGGGCCAGGGCCACCTCCCTGGCAGTGACCAGACAGACATGTTCTGATCTCAAGAGGAAGCGTCTAGTTTATCTAAAGATGGCAAAAGAGGGCTCTAGACTGTGAGAAAGGAGAGAGCAGTCTACATTGCTGAGAACAGGTTACACTGTCTTGGCGTGCCCTGGGAGATATGGTTCATTTGACATGAGGAGGTAGGAGCAGACAGAAGCTAATCAGGAGCTGGGGTGATGTGGGCTCTCGATTAGACAGATGTGCTGCGATTCCACACGTCATGATGGCAGATCTCCATAGTCTCCCCTGACCCTCATGGACCTCGCTTAGGTTTGCATGACAGACCTGGTCATGCAAACCACGTGCGGTCGATCTCTTGGTGTCCTAACTAACAAGTACCCACGGATGGCTACCAACTTCTTCCTGCTCTTTGTGAGCTTTTACTAATAGTAATTCTCTCTGGACAGGCCCTTTGCATTCCCAGTGTGTAATGTTTTTGCAGTAGCACCACTGTGGTCATATGATGTTGAATCGGAACCAGGCCTCATCACCTGTGGTCTCCTGCCCCACACTGAGTCCCCCTCCCCTAGACAGGCACGGGTGCAAAAGCCACCCAGATCTGCGTGGCCAGAGGCAGGCAGCGCCCACCAATCTTGGTTCTGTCTGGCAACCCAGTGGGATGGTCCAGACTGACCTCTGAATCCTCTGGCAATGTGTCTATCTGATTCGGGGTGCCATTGCTTCAGTGGACACGCAGAGCTATCCCTGGGTGGGTGGCAGAGGTCCAGGTGCGGTGCTCGGCCTCCTCTGGACAGCCCTCTGGCATACTTGACCATCTGCCACCAAGAGAAGGGACACCCTTGCTAAAGAGCTGCTGGGTTCACATCCAGTGAGCTGTTCAAAGGGAGCAGGAAGACCAGACGGGAAGCCAGGAAGCAGCTGCTGATAAACAGCTAGAAACTTCCCCATGTCTCACCAGGACACGACTCTCATTTTGAATCATATAACTTTGTACTTTGCTTATGGGGTGCAGGTATGCTTGATACCAAGGGACCACCGAGAGCTAATATATTTTTTATCCTCCTCCTCTTCCTCCTCCTCCTCCTCATCATCATCATCATCATGGGCGGAGGTCAGTCCCCACGTCTGTCATTAAACACATGCAGGAGCATCTTTGCAGGGACACTGGCATCCACTTATACATCCAGTGAGAACAGATACCATGGGCTGTGTCTTTAATGGATAAAGTGCCTATTTTAATCTGTCATTCTTTTCTATAACACTGAGGATGTATGGTATGGTTTGAGAATTTGGAACTAAAATACCTAACACAGGCTCACAATCATCTGGGAATACTCCGTGGCTGTTGGCATGAGCCTACACTTCGCCTATTCTTTGTGAAAGTCTCGATTGTTACGAGAAACAGCAAACAAAACCCCACAGGAACAGGCTGCTCTTTGTTGCCATTCCTTCCCTGAAGAGATCATGAACACGAAGCTCAGGGCTTAGTCAATTCAGTGACCAGGAGACGGAGCCTGTTATGAACCATCGGGGTGGACTACTTTCACTGTGCTCCACTGTCAATAAAGAGCTCTCAGCTCCCGGATCTGACACCCACCCCGACGGGAACAGACGCTTTTTCATAGGTCGCCTGTCCTCTCCAGCCTGGCCAGTTCACTACTACACAGTGGCACTCTGGGTTCGACAACCATCCCTTCGATTTCCTGGCTGTGCCTAGGTTGAAATTCCCTCGCAATGCCCACGGCACCAGGAGAGAGGGACCCGGCCCCTGCCCCCCACGCCCCGGGGCTGCAGCTGCCGCTTCCTCCTTCCACGTATAGACTTGGAATTTGGACTTTCTGGGATTAGAGTGTGGATAATGCCCATCTTACAGCATTACTGGGCACAGTCATTAAGAATTTGAACACATGGGACTCTGAATGGCATTCAGTTAATCGAGGACTGTTCCCCCTTCTCATCCCATTCATCTTTCCCCCTTGTCTGTTTCTGTAGAACTGACAATCAGACTCTACTCTGAGATGTTTCCCTGGAATAACTCTTTTTTTCTTCTCAACTATCTCTACTTGTATTTATTTAGTTACTTATTTTTTAATTTATTTTTGCTGCCTCTGAGCTATACCCCAGCCCTTTTTATTTTTTATTTATTTATTTTTGTGGTACTGGGGATTGAACCCAGGGGTATTCACCTCTGAGCTACATCCCCACCCCTATTTTTTATTCTTTATTTTGAAACAGGGTCTCACTAAGTTGCAGAGGGCCTCACTAAATAGCTGAGGCTAGCCGCAAACCTGGATCCTCTGTCTCAGCCTCCCAAATACTGGGATTACAAGCGTGCGCCACCACGCCCAGCTAGCCCTTTTTATTTTTGAAATAGGGTCTCACTACGTTGCTGAGGCTGGCCTCGAACCTGTGATCCTCCAGTCTCAGCCTCCCAAGTACTGGGATGATAGGCGTGTGCTACTGTGCCTGACTCTTATATCGGATGCTGAAAGTCCTGGACGTGACAATCGCCTCTCCACCACCACAGCTTTGCCTTCCCATTCCGAGCTACCCTTTGCAAGTAACTCTCTCCCCTGAGCCACGGAGAGTAAATGTACAGCCACGAGCATCACAGGACACTTCACCATTACGACCCCGACGTCTCATGCCGACCCTGAGCAGAGCGGTGCTAAGGAGAACCTGGTCCCCTCGGCGCGTCTGTCCAGCAGAACCACAAGGTGCTGCTTTGGTTGGGCCTTTGGTTTTCTTTCCTCTGGCTTTTGGGGGCCAACCACCATGATTTGATATGAAGACACATCTACACAGCTAATAAGCTAGTAAGTGGTCCCAAACACGGGTCCTCAGTTCAGTCCCTGGTCTCATGTGGACACCATCACACCAGCATGTGCGGGGGAATTTCGGCTCGTGCCAGCATGCTTGCACCTCCCTCCATCCTCTGTACTTCTTGTTCAGTTGCTCGCTCATTCATTCATTCATTCATTCATTCAGCGTGTCAGGCACTACATTTAAAGAGCCAAGGTGCGGGTCCTCTCGGGGTGCAGAGCCCATCACAGGAAGAGAACTGATGTAGCACAGCTGATGAGGCAGGGGCCTGTGTGGCAGGGTTCTTCAGCCTGAGGCTGGGCCTGCCTGGCCTTGCACACTCTGGGTGGTCCTGTGTGGAGTAGGGTGCAGGTAGCATGCCTGGCCTTGGCCCACTAACACCCTGGAGCCATGACAACCAACCCATCTCAGACACTGTCACACGTCCCCAGGGGGTGAGCCCCCAGCGTATGGATAAAGATGGCGCACAGCAAGGAGGGCCCAGTCCTCTGTCCTCCAGCAGGCCACAACAGCCATCTCCCTCGGGAGCCAAGCTGGCTGCTAGACTGCGGGACTTTGCAGAGAAAGGATTCTGGGCTCCATGGAGCTCACAGCCTAGAAGGAATGGGGGGCTCCAGATTGGGGAGAGAAAAAGAAAGGAGGGAGGAGGGTAAAGAGGGCGGCACTGGTAGCCTAGGTGCCAAGAAAGATTTCTGTTTGATGACACGTGAGCTGAGCCTTGACATCCAGCCCCAAGTAAAGGCTCAAAATAGCCAGCTGTTCTCTGGGCACAATGAGCAGATGACCTGGGGGGCTCGGGAGGGAGTTTTAGAGCTGCGTGTGCTGGGTGACGGAGGGGTGGCAGAGCTCAACACACCTGGCTTCAAATCCAACACTTTCTGGCTGTGTAAACTCGGACAAGTTGCTTTACCTCTCTGAATCTCAATTTCCTAAGCCATAAAATAAGCATAATTATAGTATTACATGACATTGGAGTTTCATAAGCTTTTAATATGTTAAAACAGATAAGATGTTTGATCCAACGCCAGCCCCAGGGAGAACACAAGAAATGGGACTTTTTATTTTTTTAAACTGCTATGGAGGGTTGTACCCTTAGGCTGAAGAAAGTTTGATTCGTTTCTTCTTGAAACACACACACACACACACACACACACACACACACACATACTTTTCTGTCTTTTCATGTGGATATTATGACTCATTTGGTCACAAAAGTGTCTCAGGCAAATACAATATATTGTATGTACATGGCTAATTTCTCAGGGTTTTGAATTATGTCCATTTTATTTTAGTTTCTGGCACTGGGGATCAAATCCAGGGGCATTCCACCTCTGAGCTACACCTCCAGCCCTTTGTATTTTCGAAACAGGGTCTTGCTAAGTTGCTGAGGCTGGCCTTGAACCAGTGACCTTCCTGTCTCAGCCTCCCAAACACTGGGATTACAGGCGTGTGCCACCATGTCCGGCTTAAATTATGTACATTTTAAATGGCGGACACTGACATATTAATTCTATATTTCTTGCTTGATTAGATTTTTCTTTTTCTTGTAGACATACCTGCTTGGTATTTTTTGTGTCTCATTTACCTGTGAATTACAGGTATCTGCTCCCCAAAAGTGTCTAAAATTTCTGGACTCCTCGTGTGAAGTCTTGAGGCTCCTGAGCACATTTCTTGAACCTCAATGATTGAGCTCCAACTTGTTCTCAAAGTCTTTTAAAGTGTAGCTGTTGGTAAAAGCAGCCAGGAGCCCTCACCCTCAACACGTGTGTGCGTGTGCGTGTGTGTTTGCATGTGTGCACGTGCACGCACATGCTCGATTCAGACTCTCCGCATCACATTGTATCTGCAGAGAAATTTCAAGCTCTTGAGACTGGGTTTGAAGAGAACAAATGCTCAGGGTGACCTTGACAGAGATCCCCTTGGGGAAGACACCAGAGATTTCTTTGTTTTCAGTGTGGACATGAAGGCAAGCCCTAGGAAATCAACTTGTAAGTTTCTAAAGGACCGACAAGGTTCTATCACAGATAAGACTGCTTCAAAGAAACACGCTCGAAAATCAAGTGACAAGCCACTGACAAGGCAAGGACCCGGGCTGGGTGTGCTCCAATGAGACGAGTGTGTCTGCACATGTGCAATGCATGAGCAGGTGTGTGCACGTGTGTGGGTGCGAGTGCACAACTGTGCAGACTGCAGGGACAGAAGTAAGTGTCCCTGCAGCAGAATGATCGCAGGCCTGCGCCCAGCAGTGACTCCCAGGGAGCCTCTCGCTGAGGAGAGGGATCCTGCGCCACGCCAGCCAGCCTGGAGGATGGCGGCGTGCACAGGGAGACATGTAGTGTGTGTGGCTCAGTGCCTCTCATCAGGCTCCACCCAGCAGCAAGTGGCACAGGGAAAGGGGATGCCAAGGAGGGCAGAAAGGGGTGGGGCACAGGACATTGGGAACGTGTGTTGGAGCAAATACGCGGCTTTGGGGCACGCATCGGGGTTTTGTAGCAAGTGAAAGCCCAGAGCTTGCTGGCTTCCTGCTGCCTCTGTTGGATGCTCCCCGACCCAGGCTCAACTCGTCCCTGTGGTGGACTGTGGCCCTGCGGCCTGTCCCACGGGCCATCTTGCCAACTCTCACCCAATCCTCAGGCTCGCTGGGAATCAGAGCCTCCACTGGGGACTTGCCAAAGGCTACAGAGAGCTAGGGCTTGCATCTGGCCCTTGAGACTGAAGGCTGGTGCCCACAGGACCTCAAGACCTAAGAGGGGGGGTGCCCAGGCGGGGACCAGAATCCACTAGGATGGTCTTCCAGGAAGGGCTGGAGGAAGACATGCCGGGAGGGTGGGTTACCATCAGGAAGGCCAGTTCTTCCTGCTGTCTGTCCTTCTCCACTGATCTGGGAATCGGGGTTCTGTATTCTCCCCAGGTGCTCAGCAAAAGGTCCTGCCCAACATGGTTTTGGCTTCTCTTATTATTTAGACATCCATACCCCCTACTGACATGATGCCCCCCCCCCCCGCAGGTTTCACATTTTTGAGGATTTTGGATTTCAGATTTTTTGGATTAGGGATTGTCAACTTGTAAAGTCTATGCAAATATTCCAAAGTCCAAAAACTTGGAATCTGAAACACTTCTGGTACAATGCATTTGGGATAAGAACACTCAATCTATCTTTTCAGAGGACACAAGCCTCCCAGGATAGGAGGAAGGGATGGTGGAAGGGTCTTTAGCCCCTCCCGCAGCATCCCGGGGGTGGCAGAGCACCGGGTCAGGCTTTCTTTGGGGCCGAGTCATTTGGAAGGTGGTGTGGCCAGGCAAGGTTGGGGTTTGGCCTGCTAGATTGTCGTCATCGTTCAGAGAAGATGGGTAAGGGCCTGGCAAAGGTGCTATGGGGCAAGTCTAACAGAGGCCATGGGGCGGAGCTTGGGGAGGGGTCAGTGAGGACCAGCCTGGGTCACAATGACTCAGGCTTCTGATCCAGCACAAGTCGCCCTCCCTGGGCCTCGGTTCTGCACCTGTGTCACATGTCTGCCAGCTCCCCTGTGTGGGGTGAACCTTCCAATGTGGATGCTGAGCACCTGCCCTGGTTCATGGAGGGACGTGCAGTGGTGAGCGGGGACTCCCAGGCGAGGTCGCCCCAGACACTGCTGTTAGCCCCAGTGGGCTGGGAGAGGGGAGAGAATGGTCACCTAGATGTCACCGTAGCTTGAGTTATAATAGTATCAAAACTTTAAGAACTCTTCCTGTACTTACCTGTTAGCAATTTCTGCACACTGAACAAAAATCTGGTTCTCTAAAAAAAGTGTAGCTTAACCATGAACAAGTCCAAAGAGAACAGTCCGGAATCTCCAAAGGCTGAGTAGGTACCTGCTCCTCGGCAGACCTCGAGTGGGATGCTGGAGATACCAGGAAAGCAACATGCCCAGGGCTTTGCCCCCGGCCAGCCTGCGTGGGGGAGGCTTCTCGGAATGAATGAATGAGTGTAGGAATGAATGAATGCATTAGGCGGATTCAATCTCCCTCCACTGTTAGGACCATGAGCCAGCTTTTGTAGGACATTGATTATCTTTAGGGCAAAGTAAGAGTATAATGTTCAGAATACAAAGCCACCCCCCTGGAGAGGAAAGTCTAGAACTTCTAGAACTTTCCACTGAGAACTCCTATGCAATCAGAGATTCACTATTATGGTCTCTAAAATATTTTCTCAATGGTAATGCATGTACCTGTGAAACCTCTCAGGATGACCAAACCAGCACGGGTTTTGTCTAAATTCTGAAATGCTCATCGGAAGTTAAAAATGAAACCGCTGGGCCGGGCGTGGTGGCGCACGCTTGTCATCCCAGTACTTGGGAGGCTGAGACCGGAGGATCTGGGTTCACATCCAGGCTCAGCTACTTAGTGAGGCACTCCACAACTTAGTGAGACCCGGTTTCAAAATAAAGAATAAAAAAATAGGGCTGGGGTGTAGAATGCCCCTAGGTTCAATCCCAGTACCGCAAAAAAAAAATAAAACATAAAAAAAATGAAGCCGCTCTGCACAGTATTATCATTAAAAGTCCTTGAGCATCGGAAGCAGCAAAGGCATAGCTCTTCATGTATGCTCACAAAACAGAAGCGTCGCCTCCCTCCACATCTGAGAGAAAGTTCTAGCAACTGTCGAATCTGCTTTGAAACAGATGCCATTTTCTTGGGGGAAGCGAGCACAGGAAAAGGATCATTTTTGCTAAAAATGTCAATGACAGTAGATGATCATTTTGAAATTATTTTCTGGAGATTCCACTAACACTTACACTTTTGCTTCAGCAGCCGGGCCCCAGGGGGTTTCCTCAGCGTGCACCCTAAGACGGCTGAGTGGCAGCGAGGTACTCACTAAAGGCAGATGTGGCTCGCCTTGTGCCAGCCACCGCGGGTTTCATGGGACAAATCCTCCCAATGAACACTCCAGGGAACCCCTGGGCTGTCATGAGCTCTATTTTACAGAGGAGGAAACTGAGTTACAGAGAGATCAATAAGGTGCTTGAAGTCACAGAGCCAGTTATGGCTGAGGGTCAGGATTCCAAGGCGGGGGCCTCTGGCTCTGAAGTCCAGAGCGGAGAAGGAGAGCACTGTACAGCCTGCTGTCCCCTGGACTTCCCTTCCCCGGGGAATTCCCTCTGTCCCTCTGGACCCTCTTTCCAACATGGAGCTCCGGGTCTGCACACCATCATTTTCTAGTCTGTGTAAACCTCGAGCTTGCCAGGGCATTGAATCTGCCTTTGCCACCACGCTTCTGGGCTTTCCACCACCATGTCTGGACCTCCTTGTAACCCTGGGCTGATTCTCAGGCCTGTGCAGGTGCGCCCTCCCGGTGAGGGTCCCCATTATTCTGAGATAAGGGGCAATTTGTGTCTTTCATTTAATTTTGAGGCACAGAATGCAAATGGAGGCTGCTTTTCATGGGCCCAGTCAAGGACACAATGCTCCATTTTCAAGGCTAAAATATTATTCATCAGGAAACAGCCCATCCATCTGTGTTTTCTCCTTCAGAGATAATTCTACCTGCATACATGGAGGGTTCTGGAAACATCCTCCTGAGCGCACCCCTACTGTCCTCTTCAGACTCACCGGCTGATGAGACATTGGTACCTCTGCATGTACTTAAACCCTTCACTCCCGGCTTGGCGCCACTGAGGCCACACTAGTGCTGCCGGCCCCCGCAAGCCCGCGCTTACTGACGTCCCCGTGACTGAAGACGGCCCTGTCTGATCCTCTACTCTGGGAGTGATTTTCATGAAATGATGTCGTTTTCCTAGTTAGTCTGACCCTTTGGCTCAGAATCTGGGCCAACCCACTTTCCCACACATGAGCTCTTCCTTGGGGTGCCACGGTCTTCCTTCTTCTTGGAACACATTTTGAAAAGGAAGGGAATCAGGCGTCCTCCCCACAGTGCCTCCAGTGTTTCAGCCCACCCACTCTTGGTGGTTTCCTTCTCAATAATACCTCCTGTTCCGGGGTGGGAGGTGGGGGGACAACTCTGTCACTCCAGCCTGTGGCCACCCACCTGCTGCAAGCCCATGATACCAAGGCCCCTTCCATCTGTCCATGCAGCCTACATTTAGGGACGGGATGCTGGGTCCTACTGATGCTGCATGTGAACGATGGGAAGGATGTATCCATGGCGGGGCAGCTTTGTAGAAGAGGCCAGGCCTTCTTCCCTCCCAGGGAGGACCTGCCCCTGAACGCTGGGGAAGCGCAGTTAGCAGATGGTTGCCAGGGAGACGAGATGCACTGAAAGTTACTCCATCCTCATTTCCTGCCTTTCACCAGTTTCCAGACAGAAGGCATCTAGGTTGACAAGGACCTCCCCTCCTGCATGGGAGAGGATCGCCTGCGACCCTAATCCCTTCCCTGGCATTTGCTGCTGGTTGGATCGATGTCCTTCATCGGGCAATGGAGACACTGTCTCATTTCCTGACTCCCACCGCTCCGTTCTCTTGGCACAGATCATAGTTATGGCAGCCTCTCTGAAGGAAAACCCTACAGAAACGAGGGAGACCAAGAGTGCGTTCAGTGATGTGACAGAAAAGAATGCCGGGAATTGATGTGTCAGGACAGAGGATGGCCACATTCTGTTCTCTGCTGTGGGCGGGAGCTTCATGAGTCTGAAAATAACAGCAAAGTTGGTTGTGTTGGAGAAATGACATTGAGAAAGAATGCAAGATTCTCCCAGGCAGCCGGGGTGACAGATGCCCCGTGCTTCCCCTCTGGAGACAGTTTCTGGCTTCAGGGAGTGTGTCCGCCTTTGCACTTGAGGGTGACATTTCACAGCTTCTCTCTCTCCTGAGCAACGGGGACTTGTAATGACAGAGAAAGCTCTCATTGCGAACTGCGGCGCAGGAGTTTTCGAATGCAGAAACAACTTCTGCAGCACTAAATAAATAAAGCCGATGAGATTCTGTAAGCAGCTGAAGTTTTGAGATACATTCTCTGCAAAGATTCAAGTGTGAAAGTGTTATGAGTTGGGCACAAATGGTATAAAATATATATTATCTTTTTAGAACAGTCTGCGTTTGCTGCAAAAACACAGCAATAACAAGACTCTACATGGGTTATTTACTTCACCTATTTTACTACTTGGCTGTTTTTTTTTTTTTTAAAGGAACGGTGCTCATAAAGATGTGAATTTAATTTCTGCCCACTAGCAATGCCCACATAGCTGCTGAGCAGCAGCCTATCTGGCTGCAGTGGGATGGTTTCTGGGGTTCAGAGCAGGTGTGTCCTGAGTTTTTTTTTTTCTCTTGAGACATCTGGTAGAGATGGAACTCACGTTGTGGGGTGTAGAGGAAGCCTTGGAGCAGAGTCCTGCATGCCCAGTGCGTTTCCGCAGAGCCAGGCGGATTCCATCACTGGTCCACGTGGTCTTCGGCTCACACAGGCCGTGTGCAGGGATGCTGACATTCACGCTTCAGCTTCACCGCCCACCCACATGCCAGTTTTACTCGCCCACCTCTTGCCGGACACTTGGACCAGGCCTGCCCATGCTGTGTCCAAAGGCCTGAGGCTCTGTTCAGCCACTTTCTGCCCTAAGAGTTTCTCTTTTGAGCCCCCTATTTTGAACAAAGCCAAACCAACTTCCACCCTGTCATTTCTTTAAAGTCTGCAATGTCACCAAGAGCCTGCTGGTGGGCTCCGGCCCCTTGGGTTTGGGGTGAGAGTGGGGATCAGCAGGGACTCTGGCCACAGGCTTCTGGCAGGGGACACAGGGTGACTTCCATAGAGTCCCACTTCCCTTTGCTGCATGGGCAACAAACCTTCCCACATTGACTCCAGCAGGAGGGACTGGGTTTTGGGCCCACGTGCTGAGAATCCTTGTCATGACCAAACCCATAGCAGGTCTAAGATGGTGGCCCTGCTACCTCAGCATGATGGAGAAGAGAGCACAGCCTAGACTGGGCTCAGTTCCTGAGGCCCACTGGGGCCTGGTGGGCAGGCGAAGGTGGACAGGCGCTGGTCAGCCCGAGACGGTGCTGTAATCATCACTGCCACTCCAGAGGGCTGTGGGCGCTCGCATGGGTGTGGGGTGGGTGGAGAGTCTGCCCTGCTGTCCTTGGCCCCCTGGGGTGCTCTAGCCCCCCCCCCCAGGAGGTCGGGCAGCCTCATGTGACCAAGGACCTTTAGCAACAATGCCGCCACTGGTCCCAGGGCTCAGGGGTGAGTTTACCCCTGGGATGTGGGGGTGGAGGTGGGAATTTGTAAGTCCCTGGAGCTGGGGTCACTGGATTCCAAAGAGAAGGGATATATCCACTCTCTCTACATTGAGAAGGGCCACTCTTGTCCCCACGAATGGCAGATCCTTGCTGATGGCAACGAGTGTCCAGTGAAGACAATTTCAGTCTACTATTATAAAGCTCAACTATAATTTCTTACTGAGGAAGCAAATTAGCAAGTGGGCAACACTACAGACGAGGCTGAAGGGGACCCGCACAATGCCAGGCACGGGCAGGTGTTGGCCCAGACGCGTTCTGTGCTTGTGAAACTTCGCTGCTTCCGTAGGGCTTTTACCAACGCTATGTTCTAGGCGCAGGAGCGCGCTACGCACTTGAGGAATGCCGCGTGGCCCTTCAAGTGCCCCTGCACCGCTTCAGCAGCCCCTTCCCCAATAAGCTTGCACGGCCGCCTCTCACAGCTTCCTACTGGGGCAGCAACAACACAGCAGCTCCCTGAACTGAAGGCAAACCCCAAACATGTCTCCTGTGGGAAAATTAGACCTTTACGTGCTGAAAACTTTGAATAATCAAACACCCTGTAAAAAACTGGAAGCATGCTGGCTGGGTGCACTGGCCCTGAGCACACCATTGGACTGTTTTGTGCAGAGGCTGCTAATGAGGTGCTAATGAGGGGCCAGGGCTGGGGCTGCAGAAGGAAGCATCCACTCAGAGTAAAAATAATGACTCCCTCACCTCCTGCCCGAGAGGTGCCAACCGCCTCTGGTTCCAGATACTCAGTCACTAACTAAGCAGGTGCTCACTACCCTGATTTCAAGGACCCCAGAGTGTTCTGAGCCATCTCCCTGGGTGCGATGCACTTAACATGGCAATCCTAATGCACTTTTTAAAACGTAAGTATATTTCCTAAAGCCTACTCTGCAGGCCTTGTGGTGAGATGCAGCAGCCGCCAGCAGGGGTCAGCTCCTGTGCATCTTTCCCCTGGCCTGACCAGCTCTCTCCACTCCTGCAGGCCATACCTCCGCCAGCCACAGCATTCCCTTCCATGACCAGAGTGACAATGGTAGGCAGCTAGGTAGAAATGAGCAGGTCAGGGCAAGACTGGGATGAACCTGAGGGGACATTCAGTGAGTCCTTAGGAGAGAAAATACAGGAGCTGAGTGCAGCGGTGCACACCTGTAATCCCAGTACCTGGGAGGCTGAGACAGGGACCAGCCTGGGACAGGAGAATTGCAGGTTTGAGACCAGCCTCAGCAACTTAGCGAGGCCCTCAGGAACTGGGTGAGACCCTGTTTTCAAAAAAATAATAATAAAATAGAGCTGGGGATGTAGCTCAGAGGTAGAATGCCCCCTGGGTTCCATTCCCAATACCACACACACACACACAAAAGAAAAAAAAATCATAGGGTTGGGTGTGTAACTCAGAGGTAGAATGCCCCTAGGTCCAATCCCCAGTTTCCCTCCTCCGCCACACACTAAAAAAAATAAAATAAATGAATAAAATGTGGGACTCTCCCGTTCTGGTGTGGTTAGGGATCCACAGTGATACCAAGAGACTGAACTTCCTTGCACAAAGATGGCTTCTGCAGTGACAGTAGCATTTGCATTGGCCCTTTAGTCCCCCCTCCACCCCACACACTTTCACTTAGGCACCAAGGGAAAGGTTCCAAGGTGTCAAGGTGTCAGAAACAGCGCAGCGCCCTCCCGAGCAACTGAGCGAGCGCACAGGCATGGAGGGGAAGTTCCCACACGGAATAAAGCTGGCAACGTAGAAGACGACGCTGCAGTTTTCCACTCTGAGAACTGACCTGCTCCAGACCCCTTTTCTCTGGAACGTACCCCTTTATCATGGCCTTCCCTTAAACTGTACCCCTACTTCCCTCCATAAACCTCTTATATCCCCCTATTTGTGCAGGAAGCAAGGGCCGAGGATGAGAGATCACCGCCCCACGCCATTTATTTCTGGGAGAGAGTATCAGCTTGTAACCACACGATGCTCCCGTCATCCTGCCCGGCCTCCTCTAGCTGTGCCTCCTGTCCTCCTGCCTTCCCACCCCACACCCTCTGCTTACCTGAGAACTCACACTGCAGCGTGCTATGAATAACCAGCCGCAGGGCAAGGCTTCGGACACTTCAGGGCTCCCCCGTGTCAGCCTACGCTCTGGATTTGCTGGGGTTGAGGTGAGGAGCCCAGGGTAAGTGACCCCAGCACACATGTTTCTACATTTGCTGCGAGATGCAGGGCAGAGATACAGCATGGAATGGCTCAGTGCTGTACCCCCAAACTAGTTGGGGGTCTTTGTGGGAATTCTGGTGTTCTATTACTGTAGAATAGTCTTAAGAGTATAACTCAGCTAGGGAGTTACTTTTGAACTCAAATTTCTAGTCTCTGGTTAAAAAGCTTAGACAACAGAGGGACTGGTTTTGTTTGACCTAATAAAATTAGAAAGAGACTTCCTATAAGCATCTGGGCTGGCTATTATTACTTTTAGGTCATTACTTTGGGAGATGTTCTGATTTTAATTCTTTAATTTGTATAAGGGTGTCACTGCTGATTTTAAACCTTTAATTCATGTAAGGGTGAAACACATATAAGAAGATTTGCTTTATTATTATTATTATTATTATTATTATTATTATCATTGTTTTACTTTTTGGTACTGGGGATTGAACCCAGGGCCATTCTACCTCTGAGCTATACCCCCAGCCCTTTTTATTTATTTATTTTTATTTTGAAACAGGGTCTTGCTAAATTGCTGAGGGTCTCGATAAGTTGCTGAGGCTGGTCTGGAACCTGCAATCCTCCTGTCTTAGCCTCTCGCATATTGGGGTTACAGGCATGTGCTGCTGTGCCTGACGGGTATTTGCTTTTTGAGTAAGAATTATAATAAGTAGGGGAAAAATTCAATCAGTGATTTTTGCACGTGCCACTGGAAATCTTCAAGCAATGCACACTATGTAATAAGATACAGATAAAGTGGTGCTCTGCTCTGAGGACTTTACAGGTATGAAAGCCCGCAATCCCCTCCAGGGAGAGACAAGGAAACTGAGGCACAAGGGTATGCAGCTGGTAGGTGCTGGAGTCAGAACCTGAAGTTACCATGCTGGGTCCAGAGTCTTGCTCATAAGCACTTCTTAGTGCGTGTTACCATGGACTCCCAAGGCTATGGCGTCTACACTCATTATTCGGGGACTCCGGTCTTCATCGTAAGCATTGCACAGCTATGTATCCAGCACCCACTGGGTAGATAGAGCAGTGGATGGTGGGTGTTGTGGAATGATCACTCCTGATCTGAAGGCCCTACGACACGGCTGGAGAGGTAATCTACAAGATGTGACAAGTAATGACAGTGCCAGCCTTGGGCTGTGCCATTAAATGCCATGTGCACAGGCCAGCGTCCTTTCAGCCCCACAGGCTCAAAACTCCAACCAGCATGCAAGTTCTGACTGCAGCTTCCCAATTAATATCTTTAATAAGGTGTTATGGTTAGATACAGATTGTCCCCTGAAGAGCTCATGTATTAATGGTCAGAGGTGGTGTGATTTAGTCATGAGGGTTATAATCTCACCAGTGTGTAAATCCATGGTGGTGGATCTACTGGGTGGTCACCTAGGCAGGTGGAGTGTGGCTGGAGAGAGTGGGTCCCTGGGGGTGTGACCTTAGGGACTGTGCTTTTGTCTTTGAATCCCCTTGCTTGCTGGCTCTCTTGATTCTGGCCTCATGATGGGAGAGCAGAGCCCTTGCTCCCCTCCTCCATGCCCTGAGCTCTGAAGATGTAACCCAACCTGACATGGGCTGAAACCCCGAGATCTCCAAAAGACTGCGAGTAAATAAATCTCCCTTCTGCTAAGCTGTGTGGTCAGTTGTCTTGGGTTAGAGCAGGGAGAATGTTGGCTGAGACAGAAGGTAAGCATTTTTAGAAAACCAGAGTTTCAAAATAAAATCCTTCCAATTTTGCTGAAAGTACTTACGCGGCACGTTACGTTTACAGCCGGCACTTTTGAGGGGGGTCTACTGTGGAGGAGGGTGCTAAGTTAGATGCCCAAAGGAGTCAAAGAGTGAATCATCAGAACTGCCCTTTTGCAGGTAATGGAAAAGTTAATCCCAGGTGTATTCTGTACATTGGCACAAGAAATTAATTTTCCTGGCTTTGTTCTTGTGATATTTACATTGGTTTGTGTTAAGATTCAAGGATAACAAGAATCAAGTCTATCCAACTTCATGTTTCCAGTGGCAAAAATGATCAGCTTTCTTCTGGTCTCGTTTGTCTGCTTCCAGCATTATTGGGGATATTTCTGCATCACCGAGATGCAATATCATGTTAACTTTGTTATTTGTAGAAGACAGAATTGCCTACACAGAAAATCCTAGTAGCCCGGCTATTTGGGGGGAGCTGGATTTGATAGAGAGCGTTCATTCTGCACAACCTGCCATGCGTTTCCTACATTCCTGGCTCTTTTGCAATCAGACTGTGGCCACGTGGCCAGTCCCGACCGGCGACAGTGGGCAGAAGTGATGTGGGTGCAGGAGGGTAACAGCTGCTGAGCTTGCTGCTCTCCGCACCTAATTCCGTGAACTTGGGAGGCCACATGCTCCAGACTGAGGGCTCCACGATGCAGGAAGACCCAGCCTGGGATCAGACTCTGCACTGAAATGCAGCCATCTCAGGGCTAAGCCAGAAATCTCAGGGCTGCTCACTGTGGAAACTCAACTTCACTGCCTGACTTAAATTCTTGACAAATAGTCAAAAATCTTTTCATGATCCACAAAAAGCTAATACGGTTTTGAAAAGGAAGAGCAAAGAGGAAGGTCTTGGCCTGTTTGGTGTTTGAGCAGGGGGGCAGATCCTAAAGACAGCGGGGTGCTTATAAAGGAGCAGGAGGATGGGAGAATCACTATGCAGGATGGTGGCGGGACAAACACATTAGAGCACACAGCAATGCAAAAGGGCCGGGTGGTTCAGTGGACGTGGTTGGGGAGGGCTGTTCACCGCATGGACAGAAGTAAAGCTGGGTCCCACCTACCAGCACACAGAGAGGGGACCCAAAGGGAGGAACACAGAACACCGAAGGCAAAGTTCCGAAGCCAATGGGGGAAGACCTAGGTCACATGTTGTGAGAGAGTGACAGGGAACGGGCCTGCACACAGCTTCTACTATGAAAAGACAGACGAAGGTAACTACTCCCAATTTGGTGAGTTTGTTTCTTTCATGAAAAGAAGACAAGAAAGAAAGGAGGAGAGAGAGAAAACAGTGGGAGAAGACACTGGCAACGTCTGAAACCCACACAAGGAATTAAGATCTGGAATACAGAAAGAATTCCTGAAAATTGGTAAGAAACAGCCAGAGATAACCAGAAAACTTGACATCAAGCAAGGGAGGATGTAGGAGGATGTTTGAATGAGAGGAAATCTGAACAGCTGACAAAGGTCTGGCGTGATATCCAGATTTCCCAGGAGCAGAGAACACATGTGAGATCGCGCCGAGTGCCTGCCAAGGGCGGCGCTTTGAAAGGAGGATGTGGCCAGCTGTTGCAGGGCAGCAGGCGAGGGGACCATGAAGCCATTCTGGAGAGTTTCTGGCCATCCCTGGAGAAAATCAGCATGCACGGTTCCAGGCACCAGGAAGCTCACACCTGTACGTCAGTCCCAGAGAAGTTCACACGTGTGTGACCATCCTTCCTTTGTAACAATGGGAAGATGGATGGGGTGCTGGGCTCCTCCCTCGGGCAGAGGACGAGCAAGAGATGATTGATGAATGTACACAGAGGAACCACCAGCCAGGCATATAACAGAGACAGGGCTGCCCACAGGACTGAGTTCTGGTAAGACAACGAAGGTGGAGAGGGAGCCCGGAGCACAGTGCCGTCCATGCCAGCTAACCATGCACATGCCCAGAATGATA
>PVJS01012464.1:33258-43929 GCA_004027185.1 Glis glis
CCCCTGGGTTCAATCCCTGGTACCGCAAAAAAAAAAAAAAAAAAACAGAATGTCTGCTACAAACAGAGTGGGGTCCCTTGGGCTAGAAGGGCCCTGTGTGGGCCACAGGCCTGTTATTCACCTCTCTGTACCTGAGATAAAAAGTAAAAGTTATTAGAAAAGTTAATATATTAATAATTAGTTTAATTAACATATTAATAATTAGTTCAACTGATATATTGTTTAATTAATACACAAATATTAATTTAATTAAACCAATTATTAAATCGATATATACAGAAATTTATGCCCTCTGCAACTTAGTGAGACCCTGTTTCAAAACAAAGAATAAAATAGGGCTGGGGGTAGAGCTTGGAAGTAGAATGCCCCTGGGTTCAATCCCCAGTACCACACAAAAACAGAATTTTTTTATGCATTATGAATATTTAAAAGTTTTCCTATATGTTAATGATAGGTTAGAAAATGTAATGAAAACAAGCCCTCAGTCACAAATCAGCAGATACTCTGTGATCCTGTGTGGACAGCCTCCAAGGTGTCCCAAGGATCCCTGACTCCCAGCATCCATGCCCCCGGTGGGCAGCCCTGAGACTTGCTTTCGTGGGACAGGAGACATGAGAGGAGAGACGAGCTGTCCTGTCTGAGATTAAGCTACAGAAGGACTGGAGCTTTTGTCTGGTGTAGTCTCATTTTCTCACCAGGTCCTGCTGAGGATGTCGTGAGCTGCCCCAAGGAGACACCAGGCTCAAAGGACTACCACTACTACACCAGGCTCAAGCTGACTACCACGTGAGAGATCTTGGAACCTTGACTCTGTGGTTTGAGTTCATCTAAGACCTTCGGATGTGCCAGCAGCCCTAGCCCAAAGTTCTGCTGTGGCTTTCTGATAGACCCAGAGCCAGAGGCACCTGGCCACGCGGCCACGGGAACTGTGAGATACGAGATGGGTGTTAAGTCACTTGGTTTTGGGTTAATTTGTTATGCAGCAATAGATAACTAATGCAGAGATCTGGGAATCAACCTGACAGAAAAAGCTCCTAAAGATAATCAGACAACAAAAAACAATCAAATTAAAAATGAGTAGAGAGCAAAATATGAAATTCAAGTGGTCAACTCCCCTTACCCCCCCAAAACCCTTAAACAAGTAAAAATCCTAACCACATGAAAGATGCTAAGCCTCCAAAAAAGAAAATTTTTGTAAGTTAAAAAAAAAAAAGATGTTTACCAGTGAGATTAGGAAAGTTCCATGATCTTCAGGGTAGCGAGGCCTGCCTGGGGGTTTCTGGTCTCATGCTGTTGAAGCTAACCAGGGGCAAGCTTTCCAGAGGGCAGTTTGACATTCTATGTCCAGTCAATATGTGGGGCGCCCTGTCCTTCAATCCCTACCTCTGAGGTTTCCCTTATGCTAAGAAAGCCTCAAGAGTGGACCTGACATGCAGGATGGTCCATGCAGGCCACTGACAGCAGGGAGGGGCCGGAGGCTCCTAACTGTCCCCTGGCTCAGTCACCCACAGTACTCCCACTCCTCAGGGGGTCCCAGGCTTTCAAAGAGTTAGCTGACCAGAAAGATGGCCGGTGTACTCGTGCAGAAAGATATTCACGCTTCAGACCATCATGAAGAGCATGATTCCATTACTGAAAATACTGTTTATAGCCGCATAAGTGTGTGTGCGTGTGTGTGCCTGTGTCATGGGCATGCACATGCGTACACACATATGTGCAAAGAAAGAGCCATTACCCCTGATAGGTGGAATCCTGGAACTTTTCATTCTCTTCCTTGGACTTCTGGTACTGCAAAAACTTGATGCAATAAGCATGCAGTGTTTTCTATAATCAGAAAAACCTCTTCAGAGCTGTAGGCGTTAGACAACATAACATACGCCATTATAATCTTAGGTATGATCACACAATCTGCTTTTCCCAGTCCTTCATGAAATACCGAAGCAATGGTATTTGTGGCAAGAATTGTAAAATAATGATGATGGTGACGCCAGCTATAATTAAATTATACAATTGACTCATTGCTGGTCTGGACAGCAGCGGACCAAGGCACCTTCCCAGAATTGCCCCTGGGAAGGACAGTTCTTCTGAGGGGCACCAGACATCAAGCCAGAGTGTTACGTTCTGTCTTTGGTGTTCTGCGCTCAGTGCTGGTCCACACACACACACAACTGCCGCTCGGCCCAGGACGCTGGCTCGTTTACTCTGTGTTCTTGGGCCACCATCCTGGAGACCAGAACCTGCCACACAGCACCTCCTGTGTTCACTCTCATCGCAGAAGGGCATTTGATTCCAACTCAACAGTATCTGTTAAATTGAACCAAATTGGAGCAATCTACTGCTCTATTAAATCGTTAGCATCTCGAGGGCAGATCAAAGTCAGCAGCAACCGAGAAACTCCATTTATGTTATTTTTCATTTAATTGGCTTTTTGGCTTAAGTGCATTTATAGGAAGAAAAGACCCTACAGATTATTTTAATTGTATTAGTGTCAAAATCTGGGATGTCATCCTGAAATTTAAATGTAAATGTCTAAATGTATACTGTTTGAATAAAAAATTACATAAATACTTTAAACATGTATTTTCATTTTAGAAAAAAGTCTTGGAGATATATCTCTAAGCTCCTAAGGATAATATATATCAAGGCCTATCTATATCATATATATATATATATTTTAATATCATACATTTATCATATATATCAGGGCCTAGCCTGATGCTACACCCTGATAGACTATTGTATTTGTGAAGTTTATGGAGAATCTCTTCACTCCTAAACCTCCTGGAATTGCTCAGCCTTAGTAACTGAGCGTGGAAGCCAAGGCTCTTGTCATCCACCCAGCTGTGGGACACGGAAAATAACACGGTCACCAGGGAGGAGACGTGGCCAAGGCTCAGGCAGCTTTCTACCCTCTGTCAATGCGGGTGGGTGGAACCAAGTCTTCCCTGTTCCTGCAGAATTCAAAGTCCCAAGAAGGCAAGGGACAGGAGGCGTGTCAAATGAGAAGAACGTGGAGAAGATGAATGGTGGAGGGGTGGCTGTGTGTGTGAACTGTGTCCATCTCTGCCTGGGACCATAAGGAAGCGGCTTCCTGCCCTGTTCTCAGGTCTTGGTGGCACCCTGGTGGTGATGTTTGGGAACACCTTAATGAGTTTCTCTACTTTTGACTAAGTTAAGACCGCACACAAAGTGCAAATGGTTGAACAAAATTGTTCCCCTTGATAAGCCCTGTGGCCTGTCTGGAACCACCCCAACTCTTGTTTAGAGCGTGGTTCGAGCAGTTTGATAAATAAAATGACCAACTACCAATTGTTCTCTGATGTGGCTGTCAATTAAATGAGTAACATTACCATAAAAGTGGAATTGAGGGTTTTCAGAAAGCATCTTACATCTAAGTTGGCAAGGACTTCTGAAATGATAAAAATAACTGGATTATAAAAAGCACCGACTTGGGTGGATCCACATCCAAACCAATTGGATGAAAAACATTCACCACGGAGATTTCAACCTTAGCTGCCTTCCAGGCTCACCAGCTCTCAAGATGGCTGTTTGAGATAATGATCCACCCATCATCCCTGTTCCCCTTTGTTCCGCCAGAACGTCTACACTGCCTGCCTGACCCGAGCCCTTCCACGCTCTTGCTTTGCCCAACCACCTCTTGGTCTACAGGCCAAATGCACAAAGCAGGGGCATCCTTTAACCCAGCCCCCTGGGCCCCTGGGGAGGAGAGGACCGGCGTCCCTGAAGCAGAGGAGAGGAAATATCTGGAACCAGAGGGAAGACAGGTGGCAGGCGGCCAGTGCAGCGAGGGGAGAGAGTGTTTATGACAGTAGTGGGTGGAGAAAATTCAAGGAAAGAATGCTCTGGACAAATTCAGAAGAGCAGCATGAGAACAGGGATGAGGAGGAGATGTAGAGAGACCATGAAAAGGTAAAGTGCAGCAAAAAATAAGAATAATCCATGCGGGAATTAAGGGGAAACAGGGAAAGTGCCGATGATGGACAGGCTGCTCGTCATCGACTTTAATAAAGGCAAGGAGAAGGGATGTGGATGTAGCCCACTTGCCTAGCGTGTGCCAGGCCCTGGGTTCGAGCCTCGGCACTGAAAAAGGAGGAAAAAAAAAAAACCAAAGTGTGTGTGTGTGGGGGGGGGCAAGGAGAAAAGCCACTGCAGGCAAAACAAGAAATTCTTAAGCTAGAAAGGAAGCATAAACATAAAAAAAAAGTAAAAGAGGTAATTGTAGTGATCTGGAAAAAAGTAAACAAGAAAGGGTTTCTGGGACAGATGAGAAAAACAGAAACCTGGGGAATCTAGAGTCCTGGACGAGGACCTGTCGATGCTGCAGGATAAGAGGCTGATTCGAGGGAGGGACGCCCAGTCGCTAGTGCGAGGACCCGGAGGTGGCCAGGGCAGAGAGGCCAGGAGGGGCGGGGTCGGGGTCAGGGGCCCACTGCAAGGTCAGGCCAGAGGAGACTGAAGATGCGAAAGTTGCGAGAGGTAACACAAGTGGCCCCAACTGACTTGTGTTTGGGAAAGGGCTTTGTTATGGGCTGAATGGTGTGTCCCCTACCTCCCCCAAATCCATACGCTGAGGTCCCAGTCCTCAGCAGCTCAGAATATGACTGTCTTTGGAAACAGCCTCTGCAGAGGTGACTAAGTTACAACGAGGTCCTTAAGGTGGGTCCTGATCCAATCTGACTGGTGTCCTAGCAGAAGAGGAAATGAGGACACAGGGAGGGAAGATGGCGTGAGGACACAGGGAGAAGAAGGCTGACTCCAAGCCAAGGAGAGAGCACTGGGGAGGGAGCAACCTGCCTACACCTCCATCCCAGACTTCCAGCCTCCAGGATTCGAGAGAGCAAACAAGTGTCTCTTGCTTAAGTCACCCTGTCTATGGTCCTTTGTTTCAGGAGCACCCCAATAATAATAATAATAATAATAATAATAATACAGGCTAAGAGAGGCTCCAATAATACAAATGACAACTGAGTGGAAGGAGGGAAGAGAGGAGGAGGAGGGGAGAGAAAGAAAGAAAGTTTGAGAGGAGAGAATCAATTCATACACATAGTATATACATCTGCAATCAGGAAAAACTACAAAGAAACAAAAGATGTTTGCAGAGAAGTTCTTCTAAACTTCTCAACAAAATAAGTACCAAGGAGGAACACACTGATGGATGGCTGATGACCCGAGGCTCCTTCACTTACAGTCTCTTGACTACCCACATCCTCTACCAATGCCCCTTCTGCTGTATTTTCTAGAAAGCACTATGAGGATGCTTCGAGGGCACACAATTACAAACAAAACCCCATAAAGCCAATTCTCATTTACTAAAACACCACGACCAGTAAATTTGATGTTCAGGGAAAAACAGAAAATTCAGATCACGCGGAACATACACGGGGCTGGGAGTGAAATTATTTTGTACTCGGTGTCAACCAGAAAACGCCCTTTGATTGAGTATTGCTTTGTTGCTAAAAGCGTCCACTCTCCCTGCACCGCAATTACAATGTACTCAACACCCTCAACCTCTCTCTGATGACTCACAATCTTGCCGGGCCTCAAGGGCACCGACTCAACTTGCTCCGCAGCATCTGTTGAGTGCCCACTGGGAGCAAGGCCTGGGCTTGTCCCACACCCTGGCCCGGCCGGCAGCCACGCTGCCCATCTTCTCTGGGAGTGCACAGTCCCATGGGTGGAGACAGGGTTCAGCTCCTCCAGGAAGCACTCGTGCCCAGCTGGCAGGAAGCAGAGCTCTCGGGACCAGAAGGAGAGTGCTGGCTCGGTGGGAGCCCGGGCAGAGGGAAGGCAGAAGATTCATGGTGGAGGTGACACGGAGATGGGCCTGGATGGGTGGCTGGGATCCAACAGGAAGACCTGGCCTTGGGTGCTGAAGGGACTCCTGACCCTCTGCGTGTACTGAGTGCTGCACTGAACGCTTCCCAGGACGGCCCACCGGGCCTCAAGAGGACTGGAGGTGGAATCCTGCTCCAGTATGTGGACGGGTCTGGGGACATGAAGCTCTGCTCCTAAGACATTGCGAGCTGGACCTCCCTTGTTCTGGTAGGTGTGCGTGTACTCCTTCGTGCCTCCCTGCACTGGTCAGGCCCTCGGCAGTGGGAGGGGGCAAGCGGGAAGAACAGGGTGGGATCATGAATACGTATCTCAGGGAGCCCTGCGCGAAGCCCCTGCCCTAACATGGTGCGGAGCGCCGGAGCACCAGGGACTGGAAAGCATGGTTGAGAACCATTTAAGCGACTAGGTGGCAATTATTTTTGTTCATCTCCTATATTTCTGTTATAAAATCAAAATATTCTTACAAGAACCATCTCATTATTGCCCGCTACTTCACTTGGTCCTGAAATTTCAAGGTGAATATCTAGTAAGAGTGAAAATTTAAAAAGGCAGTTCTATTTTATTTAATTAATTAATTTATTTTTGGTCCTGGGGATTGAACCCAGAGGCATTTTACCTCTGAGCTATACCTCCAGCCCTTGGTATTTTTGTTTTGTTTAGAAACAGGGTCTTGCTGAGTTGCTGAGAGTCTTGCTAAATTGCTGAGGCTGGCCTCATTCTTGCAATCCCCCTGTCTCAGCTTCCTAAGTACTGGGGTTACAGATGTGTACCACCATGCCCATTTAGGTAGGTACATTTAAAGAGTGCTCCTATTCTGCTGACGAGGCCTCCGAGGTCCTATGAAGGGACAATCTTCTCAGTCCGCTGAGTTGCAGCGCGGCAGCTCAGCGGCTGGATGGATGCCTTCCAAAGCTCTGAATGCCTGCCACTCACTGCAAGTGGCTAAAACACAGGAGTAGAACATGGCCCCACCCTAAATCCAGATGACTCTACTTTGAAATATCACGATGCATTTAGCATCCTACAGAGGGTTCCTGAGGCACACCGTGGAACCCACCAATGGAGTCTGGTGCAAGGCGGCCTTTCCTGCCATGCCTTCTGGACCCACAGCTGCCAGGATGTCGCCAGCCCTGAGCTCCACGAGGGACAGCTGGCGGGCAGCGGTCATCTTGGCCTTTCTCCAACCTCCACATACCATTCAAGTCCTCCTCTAACTGGAAAAATGCCGCCCAAGAGGCCAAGAATGCTCAGCTACACCTGGGAGCCAACCACTTCTGATAAGGGCCTTCGGAAGCTTGAACAGACAAATGAAATAGAACAAAACAAAGCGCGTGGGTGGGTGGTCCCCTTGGAAGTGACAAGGGACTAGTTCCCATCTATTTTCTATTTATGGGACAGCATGTCACTGCCTTGGGTGTGGAATTTTGTCTAATGTAGGATTTTAAATCTTTTGTAGTGTCGTTCACACTGCAGAACTTCAATCAATACTGTATTGGGAAGAGAATTTGCTTTGGATGTGGAGAAAGTGTCAAATGTATCACAGCTCGATGAACGTCACCAAAATCTTGGTTTCCAAGTTACCTTGGTTCACTGTGCCTACTTTTCCCAACTCTGCTCAATTACGTGACTCTAGATATTTATTTTTAAAAAGCCCTTAGAATATTCTGGAATGAAACTTTGGTATATGTCACAGCACAGATACTAAACCTAGTGGGGCTTTGGGACATCTTTGAAATGGGGCCGGTCTTCCGGTCCCAGGTGCTCAGGCAGGGAGGGCAGGAGTACCACACATCACAAGTCAATGACTTTCTCAGTCCACACCAGGGCAGACGGAGGGAGGGTGGCCCATGCCACGCTGCCCCCGAGTCACACTGTCCCCAAGCCTGCCCCATCAAGCCCTGTGTGGAGGACTAAACACACACCTATCCAAGCGGGCCTTACACTTCATTCACTGTTGTCCTCAGACTCACATTCTTACCCCAATTTCCCTTAGAATCACTGTATTAGACATTCAAAATGTAGTATGCTTTCAAGGTTTGCAAAATATCACTTTCAAAGGACTTACCCCATCCCAGGGTAAAACCTTCTAGAATATTCTAAAGCATTTTCTAAAACACTGTCGATCTAGAAGTATTATGACATATTGACTTAAAAGATTAGGAGGAAACAGTGAGATAAAAGAGACTGAAAAGAGATGAAGAAAATTGAGATGAGGTACAACATACTGATCTTGACTGTGATTGTGTAGAAACTATAACATGCAAAGGAAAGGAAAATATTTAATAGCAAAGAAATGGTTGATTTAGAGATACATACTGCTGAAAGGCGGGATCACCTATGAATAATGCTCCCTTCTCTTTATCACCCACTCAAACTGGGCTTGACGTATAACACTAGTTAGTATTACCACACTGTTTTCATTAAAGACCAAACAAATCACCAACAGCCTTTTGCGGGCAGCTTCAAGCTGGAAATGTCAGAATCGTTTCCTTGCAGAGGAGATCTCCACATTTGCCTCAGCCTTGCTGGGCAACTTAGTTTAATGGTACAGTGTGGACATTTTCATTGAATGCTATGGGGACAGTCCCACGGGGAGCCTGGATGGGCCCCTCTGCCCGAGTGCAGGCTAAGTGAGGGGTGGTGGTCCTTCCCTAGCTCAGGTCCGCTGAGGAGCTCATCTGTCCCGCCCTGCTGGATGGACCATCTTCTAACTAGAGGAGAGATGCCCCTCGCAAATTCTCACTAAGCAGGAGGGAGAGTAAGCCAGCCCCCAGGGGCTGCTTGAGAAGCAGTGGTCTTGTGCGGCCATGTCACCCTTGGGAGCTTGTTCCTCACGGTTGCAGCTTCTCTTGCTCCTTGTGCCAGAATCCCTCCTACTCTTAGACTTCCAGAAAACCCTCTATGCTTAGCAGGCTCTAAAGCTGAGTACCAATGAAGGATTGGGCATCTGTCTTGCTCTCTGCAGCTCACCTCGATCACAGGCCCAGCACCTGTGGCCATATCGTGACTCTTGGTGGAAATCCGTGCCTCTCAGGGTGGCCCGTGGACGGTGTCCTCATACACCGCCTCCCACATCCGAATTTTGGGTCCTGGGCTACAGGTGTCTTTTGTGCTTGGGCACTGATCAAGACACAGTTCTGAACTTCCCGAGCATTTTCTGGCCACAAAGATGGTGCAAGACCATCCATTAGGCCTGAGAAGGTGAAACGATGGCGACTCCTGTCCCTTGCTTATGCTTGTCCAGCCCGTGGGCCCCCAGCAGGGACAGTAACTATGTCAAGTCCTCGTGAATGGCTGCCCCAGAACCTGCTGGGTTCAGGAGAGCCCTGTGGCTGATCTGCAAGGGGCCTCCGGTGGAGCTGGGAACCCTGGCATGACCCTGAGACCTCTAACGGGTCTCAGAGCTGGAGGCCATGGCTGGAGCCACACTAGGGACCGAGGACCTTTTAGATTTTTCTCAGGATAGGGCAACTGAAATGATTTCAGCGAAGAGATTAGATGGCAGTGAAATACTGTGTTTAACAGGAGTGAAAAAGAGGCATAAATAAATATGAGAAAATAGCCGGGCGTGGTGGCGCACGCTTGTAATCCCAGTGCTTGGGAGGCAGAGACTGGAGGATCCGGGTTCGTGGCCAGCCTCAGCTACTTAGTGAGGCCCTCTGCAACTTCGTGAGACCCGGTTTCAAAATAAAGTATAAAAAATAGGGCCGGGGGTGTAGCTCGGAGGTAGAACACCCCTGGGTTCAATCCCTGGTACCTCAATAAATAAATAAATACGAGAAAACAGTCTGAGCTGCTGGCTAGAACTGTTTCTATTTGCTGACTATGATGCGAAATGACACCCCAAATGTAAAGCAGTAGTTATGGCAATGCAGCCCAGGCCCCCAAACGGAATGGAGAACAGTATGTTGATATTGCTAAAGTATGGGAAAGTCCTCAGGAGTACAAGAGAAACAGCGTACAAGTCCTGAAGGACCATTCGGGTATGTGCCAGTCCCTGTCCTTGTGAGAGCGCTGATTTTCCCCACCGGTGTCTTAAGATTTGGAAAGAACCCTAAAGACAGAAGTCCATCTCCCATCCAGTGCATGAAACCCTACTCTAGATCCTGGGCCAATCCGCTGGGCTCCAGACAACTGAGCAATTAGGAGAATGGGAGGCAGGCATTGGTAATCCATTGCTGATGAGCCTCAAATTGTCAGAATAGCATCTATAACAGCACAGATGTTTCTGATGAATTGCTTCAATTCTTACAGGTCAACTAGGTTTTTCTTGAATTCCACCAGAGAAGGGGCCTTTCCTAAAAGTATCAGAGGGGCAAACTATAATGGCCTATCGTAAAATTCTATTTCAATGACACTGAAATGATTTACGTTCATTTTGTGTGACTTGTAATGATCACGGAGGTCCACAATTTTCTAAAAAACTTTTCATTTGAGTTAGCAACCAGTTTTTTTTTTTGCCTCAGAACAAAAGGGTGGCCAATGAGTTTTCAAGTGGACACCATTCAATAACAAAGAAATAATTCAACAATTTGACATTTGGTATGCAATTAAAGATTATAGAGTGTTTTTTTTTTTTTTTGCAGGACCAGGGATTGAACGCAGAGGCGTTCTACCTCCGTGCTACGCCCCCGGTCCTATTTTTTATGCTTTATTTTGAAACCGGGTCTCACGAGGTTGTGGAGGGCCTCACTAAGGAGAGAGAGAGAGAGACACAGAGAGAGACAGAGACAGAGACAGAGCGAGAGCTGAGGCTGGCCGCGAACCCGGATCCTCCGGTCTCAGCCTCCCAAAGTACTGGGATTACAAGCGTGC
>PVJS01012465.1:0-43826 GCA_004027185.1 Glis glis
TTATTTAACAATAATATTATTATATGACATTATCATATACCAATGTCATTAAGTAAAAAGATATAACACACAGAAATTATTACATGATAATATGTTATTACTTATTAATATTATATGATGGTATCATATAACAATGTCATTAGGTAAAAAGATATAATACAGAGAAATATTATATGATAATATGTTATTATTTCATAATAACATGACACTATTATATGACATTAGTATATAACAATTTATATAGAATATGTAACATATATGATATATACCCACTAACTGCACACATATATACTCTCATGCATATACAAATACATTGCATCTTCTCTCTCCAACAAAAATTGTTTTGTCTTTTGCTGATGTAGCCACCTGCAGAGAAAACAATTATTTTCTACATATTGGCATGAGTCGCGCTTGAGTCTCTACTTACTCATAAAATACAAATGAGTCTTTGACAGCCGGCAGCCGCACAAAGCCTAATGTTAATTAGAGATTTTGAAGGTACATCTAATGGCGTTTTTATTTCTTTCTGCAGATTGATTCAACAGAATCCGTAGGCGATGATTCAGTGTCCAAAGCAGTTGTGGCAGCTCATCCACTCTGGACAGACTGAGACACTCGGAGGGGTGCCGGGAGAGTGGAGGTCATGCCCAGTGAGTGTCCAGGGTCATATATTTTCTGCTTCCAATTTCTCTCTCTTGGAATCCTTCCTGTTTACCAGAAGTACAATCCTGTTAATAAAATAGCATTTTACGTGTTCATAATAACATGTATTTCATAATAACATGACACTATTATATGACGTTACCATATAACAATTTATCTACAGTGTCTATTGACCCGCTGAGGCAGGCAGTGTGGTAAAATGGATAGAACATCGCTTTGAAAGCGGTCCCGGCTTTCGCGTTTTTCAGACTCGACTCTTTGCTCCAGCCTTGTCTTCAAGACCTTCCAGCGTCTCGGGCTTCTCACTCCGCTCGCCACCAGTCTTACTTATCTTTCAATTTCCCACTCTAGAAGTCTCTCCGTGCTTTATAAACCTGCCTGAGTTTCTCCCATTCTGCCTCAAAACAGCTCCCTCCACTGGTTAACAGCAATCGCTTTCATTCATCTACTCAAGTTTTATTATTATTCGTGGAGGCACCGATCACGTGTCAGGCCGCTTCTAACTTGTGGACACAGTGAAGGGTGCTGTCCTCTAGCGAGAGGCGTGGGAGTCTGCACCGTTGACAGGTCAACACTCAAGACAATCAGAGCTGGAGATTCCGTTCTGGAGGACTCGGCAGGTGGGGCGGCTAGGAGACACTCGACCAGGTGAGATTGGTGGGTACAAGAGCTACAAGGTATTAGCCTTATAGGTTTTTTCACTTTGCCAAAAGTCAGTTCATTATAATAGTAGATGCTAAGCCGGGCGTGGTGGTGCACGCTTGTAATCCCAGTACGTGGGAGGCTGAGACAGGAGGATCGCAGGTTAGAGGATAGCCTCAACAAGTAGTGAGACTCTCATCAACCTAGCGAGACCCTGTTTCAAAATAAATATAAAATAGGGCTGGGGGTGTAGCTCGGAGGTAGAATGCCCCTGGGTTCAATCCTTCAGTACCACAAAAAAAATAATAGCAGATGCTATTTACTGTACCTACTGTGTGCCAGGCACCATAGTGGGCATTTTTGTATCTCTGTGGTTTTTATTCCTTCTAACAACACGAGGAGGTGGGTGTTATTGCCAGCATTTTACTGATGAGGAAATGGAGATACTAGGTCTCTTCTGTGTCCAATAAATAGCAGGTTCTCAGCTCAGATTCCAGTCTACCTCCAAGTTCATATTTCCTATCCAGCACTGACTCTCAGACTGTATTTCCTCTTAGGCAGTGGGGTTCTGGGCAAATGGGCTTGAAATGTAGGATTTTTCTAGGCCAGAAGTTGAGGTAAAGATGCAAAAGCCCAACACCAGGCCCAGTGTCAGGGAGGGACTCTGGGTCAGCCCAAGAGGATTCTTGGGAAAGGAGATGGATGGAATAATGATACAATGGCGGAGGAGGCCCCAAACTGTTGTATAAGCAAAACCAGGAGGAGCAGGGAATAGGGGCCGGGCCTGTTATAGTTAGGCATAAATGTCCCTTAAAGAGCTCATTTACTAAGGTTTGGAGCTGATGTAATTGAGTCTCGAGGGCTGTAATCACAGCAGTGGATAAATCTATTGTAATGGATTTATCTGGGTGGTGACCCACTCCAGTAGGGTGTGGCTGGAGAAAATGGTCCCTGGGGATGCAGTCTTCGGGGTTATATAAATGGTTCCTCCTCCCCCTGCTCTCTCTCTTGCTTCCGGCCTCCATGATGTGAGGAGCACAGCCCGTGTGCTCTCCTCTCTCTCTGCCTCCCGCCGCCATGCCCTGAGATCAGTCCACCCTCAGGTGGACTGAACCTGAAACTAAGAAAATAAATCTTCTCTCTTCTAAGTTATGTGGTCAATCTTTTAGATTATAGTTTCAAGAATGCCGACCAGAACAGGGCCCCAGGCTGGCCTCCACAACACCGTGCACCTCATATTTTCTCAAACCTGATGGACAAGATGGCGCACATAGAGCGATAGCTACCCCACCTCACCATGCTCCCCACACAGCTAAGCAGCCACTCACTTGAAATCTCCACTCTTGATTCCCCCTGACCTGTTCTTCCGCTAGGTGTCCCCATCTCAGTAAACAATGCTACCTTCCATCCAATGGCTCCAGCCTCGAAGTCCCACTGGAATCCTGGTCTCTGCCCATTCTGTACAATGGTGACTGGCTGCTATGTGACAATACCCACAGTGACCTGAAGTATGCCGTGGACCCCTGCAGTTCTGCACATTCCTGCCTTCGGAGCCCGGCCTCTCACACAGCACAAGGAGGTGCTGTTCAGCTGGGGTGGCCGCTGAGGCTGAGCTGGGCAGGGATCCCGTTTCCCAGGGCTCTGGCAGGACTCAGTCTCGGCGGGCTACAGGGCTGGGAACGTCACCTCCTTGCTGGCTTCTGGCCAGACGCTGTTCCTTGCCACCGTGGCCTTTCCGTATGGCAGCTGACTTGCTCAAACCGACAAGGTGAAAGCCAGCGGAGTCTGCCAGCAAGACAGGAGTGATCGTCTTATGTAACACAAACATGAAAGTGCCAGTCATCACAGTTTCTTTATTCTATTAGGAGCAAGAGGCAGGTCCACCGTGTGCAAAGCGAGGGGGCTTTGTAAGGGCATGAACAGCAGGAGCTGGGGTGCGTGGGGTCTCCAGAGCCTGCCCACCACATTGCATCACCCAGCTCATCGCTCAGTAACATCATCTTTGCCTGTAAAACGCCCTTGCGTTTGTCCACATCTTCCCCGGCCACTACCACCACCTGGATTCAGGGACCTTCTCTCCCTAGCTCTCCGGGCCTCCTTGGTTTTTCCCTCCCCCAAATCCATTCTACACACACAGGAGATGATCTGATTTCTCTTCCACACCTTCAAAACCGCCCCAACAGCTCCCGTTGATGGGTCCTCAGGGAAGCAACTGAGAGGACCCAAGAGAGAGCAGGTCCACCCTGCCCGAGAAACAGAACCAAGAGAAGAGAGCGGCATTCCTGGTCCTGTCATGGGTCAGCACAATAACTCCATGGAGAGTCCTGAGGAGTTCCCCAGTTTGGGAAAGGGAAACTCACCTCAGGGTCCTTAGGGTTCTTGGCTTCTGGGGCGAAAAGAATTTCAACACGAGCCAGTCAGAGTCAAAGATAGAGGTTTAATTCAAGAAAAGTAGAGATACACGTTCAAGGGAAAATGCGGGCTACCTCGAGCGTGTGAGAGAGGCCCGGGGTCTTTACAATCCTTTTCTTGTAGGGCACATAGACAGGGGGGTGGCTAGGGGCACATGGTGGGAAATTGGGGCAACGTGGGATGGTGGTCTCCTTTCTTTGAATCTTCAGGCTGATAAAAGTGAGGATTCCTTTTGAGATAGGAAAACCAGGGAGCAGAGATGAGGAGCCAGGGGAGAAAAGATTCGAGGCTCTGATAAAAGGTGAAACTCTCACTGGGACTAATTGCCTCAGGAATTTCAGATGTGGAGCTAGCCCATTATGATTTAAAAGTGTGGGCCTGGCTTTTGCCTAAGAGCAAACAAGCTCCATTAAAGTGAAACTAATAATTATGAAGTTTTTTTTTAGATGATAAAACTGTATTTTCCTTTCCTTCCCAATTTGTCTCCTTCCTACCTAAAATTTCATTTCTTCTATTCTACCTTAGTCCCAGCTGTTCTCTGGCCGCATGGATGGCTTTTACTTCTGTGATTTGGTCTTTCACAGGCATGAATTTTCCTGTAAGAAAACAAAGGCTTGTGCCAAATGAAAATAACAGCCATTTGTTGAGAAATAATGGTATTCGAGGTGTAACAGAGGTCAAGAAAATTTGAAATCTTCCAAGCTGCTCTTTCGGTTGGTTACATTTCTCACTCTGGTGAGGCCAAATGATTGGCACCTGTTAAACACTTCTTTGTGCTCGGGGGCTCTAGGTATTACTCCTTGAGACTTTTAAAAGAAAAGCTAATAATGATTTTCACCTCCCTGTGTGCATGTACCTGCTCCAGGGCTTCCCTGGTGAATGTGGGTCTCTTGGCAGCCCTTGTTTGGGGGTGCGCCACCTGCTCCAATTCTTCAGGTCTGGCACCCTATCATCTCTTGCTCTTTAAGCCAGTACCTGCACAGAAAGAATGGGAAAGTGAGAAAACAGAGCCAAGGAGATATGGCCTTTCTATCGATGTGCCCACTACGGTTGGCCAGGAAGTGAAGCCCGGACCAAGAGTTCAGTGGAGGGAATTTAACACAGGGAACTGGTCAGGAAGGCTCTGGGAGAGCATCAACAGTCAACAGGGGGCAAGGAAAGGACTCAGAGATCAGCACCTGGTCACGGCAGAGGGAAGAGGGTACCATGGGCTGAATCCCATCCCCCATAAGACAGGGCGAAGTCCCAGCTCCCAGTGTCTCAGAGCACAGCCTCATTGGAGACAGGGTCATTGTAAATGTAATTAGGTGAGTTCGAGTGAGATCATGCTGGAATAGGGGACCCTAATCCAGTATGGCTAGTAGTGTCTTAATAAGAAAAGGAGAATGGACATAAGGGAAGACAGCTGTGTGCAGACAGAGATGCAGATTGGAGCGGCGTAGCTGCTAACCAAGAGCTCCAAGACCTGTGGCCGCACCAGAAGCTAGGGGACAGTCAGAAGGATTCTACTCAGAGTCCCAGGAAATGTAGTGTTGCTGACACCTGGATTTTGGGCTTCTAGGTAGTACCATGACACAATAAATGTCTGTTGTTTTAAGCCACCTGGTTTGTTAGACCAGTCCTAGGAAACTAATATGAAGGATGTACCCAGAACCCTAACTGGGGACCACTGGGGGGATATGGATTTGTAAGGTGGAAAGGCAGAGGCTAGAACTTGGAGGGAGAGCCTGACTGTCAAGGTCTGGGGGTGCAGAGGAGATGGGGCCACTATATAGAGGCCACCAAAGCAGGAGGGTCAGGGAAGGGAGGGTGGGGACAACCCAGCTTCTCTCTTCCTCCCATCCTCCCATCTCCTGCCAGGGCCTCTCTTTCTCTAAACCTAGTTAGAAGCCAGTTGGCATGAGAACTTGCAGATAGCAGTTTTCAGGACAGGGGGAGGTAGAGATCTGAGCACAGAAAGACAAAAGCCGATGTTTGATGGGACTCTCACCTGACGCAGGCATGTGTGGTGAGTGTTTTTGCTACAGCCAAGTCTAAAATATGAGGTCCCGAGTTCTGCACCTCCTACCTTAAGGGTGGAAGCATTCAGAGTGTTCAGAGTGGAAAGGATCCTAAAGCCAAAGGCAGAATATTAAAATCCACTCTGGTTTGATTATTAAAAGCATTTGTCAAATAACCTAGAGCCAAGAAAACTGCCACAGGTTGGATTCGGGACAAATTAGACATTTGGATTGTATATTTTTAAAAAATCGCTTCTTATCTCTCATTATCATGAGAGGGACTTCAAACAATCAGATTCAGCTGGCTGCTGTGTCTTGTGTTCCCACCAGCATAAAGCTAAGAAGTCAAGAGCAGGGCTGTCCATGTGTACAGAGGACCCGTGCCTCATGTAATACAGAGGACACTCATTGGCAGGAATTCAGGCTGTGACTTTAAGTCCTCTTGCTCCCATTAGGACCTCTCCATCTGAGAACCATTTGTCATGAGCAAGGTATTTGCCAGGACTTTGGGGCACAGCGGCAGGGAACCTACAAAATGTTGCTGTCAACATGAAGCTGGAGGGATAGGAACTTCCTGTGATGGCCACGTGCTGGGCTTGGTCATCAGGACAGCCTTGAACATCCAGGGGAACCAAGAAACAGAATGCACATCCGATGGAAGAAGGGCACCCTGCGGAGGACGGAGCGAGGGGCGTCTGTGCCCCAACATGGAGGAACAGAACTTTATTTCCTTCCCACCAGAGATACCAGGAAGCTATGAGCATGTGTGCAGCAGTCAGCGAAGCAAAGGGAGCGTGACTGAGGGGCGGTCTAAAGCCTTTCAAGGGCTGTGCCCACGCTTCGAGGATGACCTGGGGAGACTGAGCCATCGCAGGGTCCCCTTCTGATGGGCACTGCCAGTGAACCTGCTCACCGCAGTTTTCTGTGTGTCCCCAAGAAGGAACATTTTACAAAGTCTCTCCACCCGCAGGTGCTGGGCACACACTTGCTGTTTCTCCATCCTTGAAGGGCCTTACAGAACAGGACGGGAGGGGCACACCACCTGGATTTCCACCAGCCTGCCGGGATGTACTCACTTCCCCGTGGGAGTGAACACTCAGGCACAAAGTGCAGCCCAGGATAAGCTTTATTGAAATGGTAGAAAGCTAGCTAGTTAATTTTTAAAAACAGTTCAAACTGCCTTCAATAAAGGAGGACATGGAAACGCGGTTCCCACGGGAAGATGGGAATCCACGTTTGACTTCCTGGGCCACGGGAAGCGTGCTCTGGGCAGGATCCAAGGCACAGGTGAACGGCCACACGTGGTTTCACCTCGTGAGTAAAACTGGCGCGGGAAGGTCTTTCACTCTTTCATGGGTGAAATGGATCCTGAGTTTCTTTCTTACGCCGAGTCCTCCAGAGTAAATGTGTGCTGAGCTCAGTCCTGCCTCCTCCTGGCCTGGGAAGCGAGGAAGAAATTTCTTGAGGAATCCACTCAGGGCTTTGGAGATGGGAAAAGCAACAGAATGCAAAAAGGGAGGGGCATTGGCCACCATCAGCAGTGTTGGGCTATTGAAAAGGTTTTCTGCAGAAAACCCAAGCACTGTTCTATTTTACTGTTCCACTGAGACCACTCCCTGGAACACAAGCCACCGCATCGGTGACTGGAAGCCGGATTTGCTCTGTGTGACACAGGGGATGGTGCTTACCGGAGCCTGGGGAGGAGGGGAAGGAAGGAGGTGGTGCTGCTAGATCAAGCGCTTCATCCTGCTAAATGGCCCAGGAGCAATTGTAAAACACTCCTGTGAAGCATGCCAGAGAGGATGTCTTCCCTGAGGGACATGTGGTAGACATACCCCTGGCCCCTTCTCTCTCTCCCTGCTTCCCGGCTGCGTGAGCGGAGCAGCTCTCCTCCACTACACCCTTCCACCACAGTGTTCTATCTCGTCTCAGGCCCAACGCACTGGAGCCAGCCAACTGTGGATGAAACCATGAGCCAATTAAAATTTTCCTCCTCTAAGTTTTTTTTTCTCAGATTTGTCACAGTGATAAAAAGTTAAGAGACCTCTCACCCCCAAATTCCACTTAGAAGGTTAGTACCATCAGAGACTAAGGTTGATCTTCCAGCCCTGTGGAGGTAGGATAGGAAAAATAAAAATAATAAGTAGAAAGGAGACAAACTGGAAAGGAAGGAGGAATTCTACTTATAAAATCTAGAAATTTCATAATTCTTATCTTCACCCTACAGAATCTGCTTTCATAGGCAAAAATCCTCAATAGGCCCACACTTTTAATCATAATGGCCCCTCTCCCCACCTAAAATTCCTGAGATGCTTGATAAACAAAGTGTCCCTAAAAAAATGTCTGACCATGGATCAAGGCCAGGCATCACCCAGCACCCACCAATGAAATGCCAGGAACTTGAGAATTCTAACAAAAAAAGGGGGACCAGATCCCCATCCCTGCCATGAGCCCCTACCCACTCCCTCATGGAGGTCCCCTATAAAATATACAACTGAAAAGACCCCAAAGTTGCTCTCTCATTCTTGAGATGGACCGTGTTTTCCCTGGAGTGTGTATCCCCCACTTTCCTAAACAAACCTCTGTCTTTGTCTCTGACTGGCACATGCTGGGCTGAAATTCTTTTCTGCCACGGAAGCCAAGGACCCCTCTGATCCTGAGTTCCTGAGGTGAGGAATGGACCCTTCACCCCCCGACACTGTGAGTCTCTTCTCGACTCTCTTGGTACTGTCAGCAGCACAGGACCAGACCTTTCCACTCGTGGGTGATTCACTCCTCCTTCCTGAGAATCCTTCCTGCTGTGGAATGACTCACCTCATCTTTGTCAATTTCTCAAAGTCACTTCCCCTGCTTCCTTGTCATTGCAAGTCTCCAGGTACGAACACTTCCCATGTTTTCTCATCGCACTCTGCAAATATTGTGGGTTGAACAATGTTCTGGAGACACCTCGGCAGTAAATACAGACTCACGCGTGGCGTGGCGGCTGAGTCTACGGTGACTCTGCACGCTGCTGATGTCATCCGTTGGTGGCACTGGGACCTGATGTGACTTGTTCTGGAAGAAAGCTTTGTTCATGTCTACAAAAGTTTATTGGATAAAACCTTGTCAAGAGACATGAGTCTATATTGAGCTGTAGAGCTAAAGAGGTACCCCGGTAAGGCTACCTCTGGCTTTGTGGCCCCTCTGGGAGGCAGATCCTCTAAATGCAAATAGAAAAAGAACAGAGCTGTGATGTCATTAACAAACCAGCCCACGTCCTCGAAGTTTCCTTCCAGCCGGCTCTGATCTGCCAGTCCTGGCTCTTTGATAACCTGAATTTTATTTTTAACATGACTCAGGTAGCTTTAGGCTTTATCTGAAAGGTAGCAATAATCTGGCATTGAAGTATCCAATTCCTGGCTTTGTTCTTGCATATGAATAAGTAGCTCTCACCTCAGCCAGCTGCAGAGCCCTTGCCTGAGGCCCTGGCTCACCTTTTACCTTTCAGTAGCTGGTGATGCACTGGGTATCTGTCTCGTCATCCAGAACCTGTTTGGAGGATTGTTGATCACCTTCTCAAGTTCCTGTGGGGCTCTCCCAGGTGTCGCTATTAGTACCTGAGTAGTAGTTTGAATCTCTTAGAGAAGAAACTCAATTTCACCTCCATTCTCCTCATCTGTCACTCAATCAGAAGGCCAGAGGCTTAGATCCTTCTCAGCCACCACACCCCTGCTCTAACCGCTGCTGGGGTCCTTTGCCTTCAGCTCTTGCCCAGGCCTACCCAGTCCCTGTGACAAATCTCGACCTGGCCAGGAGGAGGTAAGCACACCATTCCCACGACACGTCCACACCACGAGGTTCGGCATCTGTCCTACAAACTGTCCATCCACACATTGCAGAGCCTCCGCCTACACCCTGCCCACTACCATGAATAATCCTATAAAGAGACGACATAAGGCCACATCGAGAGTACCCAACTGGATGGAAGGACACAGTTAACATGCTGAAAAACTTGTGGAACGGGAGCAAATAGTTGCTAACAGAGCTCCCACAGAGGACTGATATCCAGAATACATAATTATAACTCTACAACCAAAAGGAAAAAACAAACAACCTACCCAGTTATAAAAACAGACATACAATTCGAAATGGAAATACAATTCAAGTCAACACGTTTTATTGAGAACTTATCATACACCAGGCACATCCTAGGCACAGGAAACAGAAGAGGCCCTGTCCTGACTGAGGGAAATGAGACCAGAGGTAAAAACCCAACAGCTTACCAAGGTTTGAATGTGGCTGACCCCACGAAAACACATGCCGCAATTCGAGGGGATTCGTTCTCTCAGGAGTGAACCAGCTCTCACTGGACTGGATTAATGAGCGCAAGCTCAGATTGTTATAAAATGAGCCTGGCACCTCCCCTGCTGGGGCTTTCTCATAATGCTGCATCTCTTCATCATGTTCCCACCTGCCCGTCCACCATGAGACCTCTGCCAGAAGTCAAGCAGATGCTGGTCCATGCTCTTAGACCTCCAGAACTGTGAGCTAAATCAACCTCTTTTCTTTATAAAGAACTCAGATTCAGGCATTTTGTTGTAGCAACACAAAACCTACAAAGGCAAAAGGAAACCTAAAATCTAAGAAACAAGACATCAAAATTAGATCCTACAGAAATTATTGAGAATCAGAATGGCATGGGTTTGTCAAAGAGAACACAGAGAATTTGAAAACGGTTTGAGTGAGGATGTTTTCTAAATTCTGAGAGAAATTTTTTTTTAAACTTATAATTTTATACCCAGCCCAACATCAGTCAAGTGTTAGGCTAGAATAAAAATATTTCCTGACATTCAAGTTCTCAAAAATGTTATTTATATTTGTTCCCATTATTATTTTACAAGCTAAAACTCAGTTCCACCAAAATGAGAGAGTAAACCAAAGAAAGGGGGAACATTTGTTATTGAGGAATCAGGGAGGTGGGACGGGAGATGGGCAGAGGGAGTTCACAGCTGCTGGGTGAAGAAAGTCCTTGTTTCTGGCCTAAAGAGCAACCAGGACCTATCAGAGCTGAGAGATAGCTCCAAGTAAGATGTTTTCAAATAACAGTAACTGCAATAATAATAAATTAAGAGATCAAAAGAAAATTATTATCTGATGGTTCTAATACTTTGAGAGAGGGTATTCAGATTTCTTTGGGTAATTATGGGGATAATACAGACAAACAAGCAAAAAAGAGAGAATAATTAACTCAGCTAATTTTATTAATGACAAGAAAGGAAACATCAATATTGCTTTCTGTGGTGTAAATAATAATTATGCAATCAGAGTAATGCAAACCCTTAATATTAAATTAAGCAAAATAACAATATAATTGAATGCAGTAGGGACAATGAAGGGTGTGTGTGTGTGTGCGTGTGTGTGTGTGTGTGTGTGTGTGTGTGTGTGTGTGTTTTCTGGGCATGGAGGAGCAGCCAAATCCCATCTTTTATAGCGAAAGTTAACAATGTCTAAATTGAAAAATGAAGGGCTGTTTTCTAAAGAACACTCTAGGGTCTGAACACATATGTTCCCCTGAAATTCACATGTAGAAATCCTACCCTCCAAGAAGATGGTATCAGGAGGGGAGTGGCTGGGGGTGATTAGGTCATGAGGGTGGGGCCCTCATGAATGGGATTAGCATCCTTACAGGCCCCCCTCCCCGAGAGCTCCCTCAGCCCCTCTGCCAGCTGTGTGAGGTTAACTGAGAAGACAGCTGTCCGTGAGGAAGCAGCCCTCGCCGGATACCAGACCTGCCAGCATTGTGATCCGCAGCCTCCCGAACTGTGAGCAGTACGCTTGCGTGTTCCCGCCCCAGCCTCCGGTGCTGTGTTAGTGCAGCCCAAATGGACCAGACGGGACGCTATTTTGAAATAACAAGGTCAAAGAGTAGAAGCCGCGGAGTTGAGCGTGATGCTTTTTGGGGTTGGGAATTCAGAAAGCGAAGGTATGGGGAGGGTTGGTCTTTTATTATAAGACCTGTAATAAAACACTCTGACTTGTTAAACTGTTTCTATGTTACACTGATAAAAAATTAAAATGCAATTACCACGGGATGAAGTCATGGGATGGCTGATAATGAGCTGCACTTGTAAACCCCAAAGACCTATCTGGAATGATTCCAGTTTCTAGAAAGAAGGAAAGGAAGTCAGCACTGCTGTGGAAGAGGGATGCGTGTACAGAATGACTCTGGAGGGTCCTGAGAGAGGAGTTGGGCAGTGCCAGGGTTGGGCAGAGGAGTGGCGCTCCATGTCCACCCAGCTTCTACACAGCGTGGCCCACAGCCCATTCTCCACAGAATGTTTGCAGGAGAGACATTGATTTATCACTATTATATAAGGAGAGAAATTGGCAAAGGCTATGGATTAAAGAGTAGACAGAACACTGGTCTCGAAACTGGATAATGTCCACCTGGATTTGAAGAGAATTGTAGCTGAACGGGAAGGTTATTGGTTCAATAAAGATGTACTGGACACCGAAGTCCAAAGTATTGCGCTAGACTGGGTGGGGAGGTGCTTATAAAGATTAATAAGGCTGCAGACTCAAGAAACCTACAGTCTGCTGGGAAGATTATGAGCACATGGAAATTAGATAAGACGCCCCAGGCAGTACGTCGGGTCAGTGGAGCAGGGTCTCCGGAGCAGCCTGGAGTGTCCCGAAGCTCTCGTGGGTTTTGAATGAGGAGGATATGCACATGGTGATATGTTTTGAGACTCCTAGCTATGTGGGGCCCAAGAGAAAGACAATGGGGAAGAATGAATATACCTTGCATGCGGCCAACCCTATCTTTTCCAAAGCTGTGTTGGCACTAAAGGAGGAAGAGCCTGAAGCACAGAAGAGAAAGGAATGAGGGAGGGAGGGAGGGAGAGAGAGAGAGAGAGAGAGAGAGAGAAAGGGAGAGAAAGAGAGAGAGAACATTAAGTTAAGAACACTGCAAGGCTGCTAAATCAATGGTCACAACCCACAGAACCAGTTTTGTTTTTTTTTTTGCAGGATTGGGGATTGAACCCAGGGGCATTCTACCTCTGAGCTCCACCCCCAGCCCTATTTTTTATTCTTCATTTTTGAAACAGGGTCTCACTAAGTTGCCGAGGGCCTCACTAAGTAGCTGAGGTTGGCCGCGAACCTGTGATCCTCCTGTCTCGGCTTCTCAAATACTGGGATTACAAGTGTGTACCACCATGCCCGGCTAAAACCAGTTTTTTTAAATAAATAAGTGAATGGAGGGGTCGTACCTTGTAGATGTGATATTTGTTTTCATAAAGCACTACAACGTAATGAGAGATAAATCACATCCCACCACAACAGATTGTTGCACAGGGAGGTCCATATCTTAAATTTTTTGCACACTGACCTTTTGCTTAAAATAAATAGTCCGTAAGCTGGGGCTCATCATTTTGATGTTACTTCTGTATTTTTGTTGCAATAGATATTTTTACCCTTAATTTGAATGAATAGTTGAGTCGTATTTGAAAAAAAAAATCTTTCATGGCCTTTTATTTAAGTAAAAATACTGGCTGAATGTGACATCTAGAGCTGCTGAGAAGACCATTAAAATGGTAAAATCTGAGGATGGAAAAAAATATAATAACTGGTAAATCCAGATGATAGATTTTCAAAGAAGAAAACGTACTTGTGTGTAGTGGGCACTACTTGTTTTGCATTCTTGTCACGGAAAGCTGCTGCTGATTAGAAGTCTCTCACATGAAATGACTTGGAGTCAAAAATGATTATTTTTTACAGAAAATTATTATTATTATTATTATTATTATTATTATAGATATGGGGCGGTTGGGGAGAAAGCCGAAAAAACTTCTGCTTCTCCTTCAATGAGTGTCTTTTTTATTGAGGGTTTAAGCAAAGCATTTCTAAAAAATGATTAAACGGGAGGGCAGTCACGAGTTCAGGAAGAGGAGTTCAGGGAGTTTTAGAGAAAGGCAGTCATGGGTTAACTTTAGGGAGAGGCGGTCATGGACCAGGTTTAGGGAGAGGCTAGGTTTGGGTGAGGCAATTACCAGCTAGGTTTAGGGAGGGGCAAGATAAACATTTCTGGGAGAACAGGCGGTCATCAAAGTCGACCCTATGGTCCCATTCAGTCCAAGGACTCTTGTCTGCTTGCAGACAATTTCCACTCAGCATATACTATGTGCCTAGCTGAGCCGGTTCAAAATGGTAACCTCATTATGTAGGCTAAGATGACTTCCAACACTGGTGTAATGGGGTGGGGAAGTAGTTTCGTCAGAAGGACTCTGGAACTTAGGAAAATGTTTGTTTACACAAAAGGTCTCTGGGTTTGGGGTGGGAGAGATTGCAATGCTAACCCATGGTTCAAAGATAGGCAATGGGAAGTGCTTCTAGGAAACTAAGATTTGATGAAAATACCAGGACTTACTTTTTGATTGTAGATACATGTCTCAGTCAAGATTCTCACTGCTCGAATCTAAAACAACTGACCACACAACTGAGAGGAAGGAAGATGTATTCACTCACAGTTTTTTGGAAATCTCGAGGTTTCAGTCCATGTGAGGCCAGGTTACATCTGCGGGGCTCAGGGCATGGTGGTGGGAAGCAGAGAGAGGGAGAGAGCCAAGGGCTCTGCTCTCACATCAGGGAAGCCAGAAGCAGAGAGAGTAAGCAAGCAAGGGGATTCAAAGACAAAAGCACAGTCCCTAAGACCACACCTGCAGGGACCCACCTTCTCCAGCCACACCCCATCGGCCTAGGTTACCACCCAGTAAATTCATTACAATGGATTTATCTACTGATGAGATTATAACCCTCATGGTATCGTTGACTTATCTATATAAATTCTGAGCTCTTCAGGGGACATTCTACATCTGACCATAACAATACATGATCAGAAAAAGGTATCTGACGATAATTCATTAGCTAAAACATGTATTAAACTGTAGCAGTTACCAAAGCACAGTATATGGAATCTTCAAGAAAGAAATAACAGATAACTTTAAAAATCTAAATCTCATTGCACCCATTTCTCTTAATTATAACTGAAATTATGGCGTTGTCGACCCACCGGGAGGGCCATCAATTTACCCACAGGGGACAATTCAGAAACAGATTAAGGAAACAATAAGCATTTCCATAAAGACAAATAAAACAAGAATGGTCTAAATAAGAAAAAAAAATCTGTAATCCCAGCTAAGAAGGCTGAGGCAGAAGGAATGCAAGTTTGGGCAATTTAGCAAGACCCTGTCCCAAATTAAAAAAAAAATAGAATAAAAAGGGCCGGGGTGTAGCTCAGTGGTAGTGCATCCCTGGGTTTAGTCCCAGTACTGAAAAAATGCAGAAATAATGTGTGAAAGGCTTCATGTTCATTGTGCTTCCATCGTGGTTTCTTGATTTGTTTTTTGCCACACTGCTTGGCTTTTCTCCATGGTACATAAAATCACGGAAGAGAAGTATGTGGTCACTCCAGCTAATGAAAAATTCATCTTGTATTAATAGGGACCAAATGAGAAGATTGTGCAGGGCTGCTATTAATTGGGTCTGAACCACTGTTTTATTGCTTAATTTACAGCCCTGATGGGCTAACAAGCACCTGCCCAGTCCCTGGGGCTCCCCTGCCGATGCCCCGAGTGAGCCCTGCAGGATAGTGGGCAGCCCCAGGGACCCAGAAATCAAATGCAGTTAAATGAGGGTGCAGAATGCTCCAGGAAGAGCTTACAGGAACCATCTCTGGTTAACTGAGAATAGGAAAACCAGGTCCAAGTTTCCCAACAGCCTGTTCTGCATCCAGGGGGTGGGTGTCACCCCCGCCTGCCTGTGGGCTGTGCCCTCCCCCTGGACCAGCTATGCCTGTAGGATGCACCTGGTCATGGCCACTCGAGGTCTTCCTGGAAGAGGTCCCTGATGTCCCTCCAGCCCCCACTCCCCACTGTGAACTCTGCCAGGAAGCAGGGAAATGCCCCACAGAACATTCACATTTAACCGTGCAATCAGCTAAAGGCCACGCACAAGTCCACCCGTGACTCATGGGTCTGGCGCACACTTCGGCCCTCTGGGAAAATCTGTCCTCTTCCCTGATCCCCCTGAAATAAACCCTGAAGGTTGAGAAAGCCTGAAACGAAATGCTTCCCCCATGCAGAGCTGTCCCGAGGAGCTGAGTCCTGCAGGGGTTTTAATTTCCTGCGCTGCAATGTTTTCTGAAGACGTGCTGCCCTCTGCGATCTCATTTGGAAGCTGACTTTACCTTGATTTGTGGAGACACTGAGGCTTGTGACAGCCAGGCAGCATTTCCAAGGTCACATCTAGGTTAGCACAGGGTGGAGCTCCGGTGCAGGCCGGTCTGCCCTGCTTTTGCTTCTTCAAGAACATTTCCAGCGGCTTTCTTCTGTGTTTTTTCCCAGTTCTTGGAATTCCTAGCACATCGATGGCCTATACTACTCAATTTAGCATCTGATACTCTACTACTCCAAATAAATCCCATCATACTCTAACTTTAAAAATGCACTGACCTAAAGAAGAACAAAATTTTGTCATCTTCAGGAAAATGGATGGACCTGGAGAACATCATGTTAAGTGAGATGAGCCAGTCACAGAAAGTGAAGGGTCCTACGTTTTCTCTCATATGCAGAAGTTAGAGAGGAATCCGGTGGTAGTGGGGAAGGAAAATTAATTAATTTTTAATTAATGAAGGAAATACTTCTGTTGACATTATGCACGTATGTGAAATTGCCAGCGCCAATCTCAATATCACGTATGGGGAAGGGGAGGGAGCGGGGAGGGAGCAGGGGAAGCTCACCAAGCGCTGCGTGCATGCCTGTCCCTATCACTCTATGATCTGAGACTACAATGCACCAATAAAAGCATATAAAAATAAATTTTAAAAATGTATTGGCCACTTCATAATGTCTCTCTGTTCCTCCAGGAGTTGGTGAGCTTTCTTAAGAACTGTTTAGAACTGTTTTTTAAGAACTGTTTTAGGCCCCCTGGAAAGTGATGGGACTTTTCTCCATGGGCAGACACAGCTGAGAGTATTGGGACGGTCCCGGCTGGTCTGGAGTAAGGGCCACATGATCGCCAAGGGCATAACCGGCCCCGGGGTGCAAGGGTCAAAGAGCCTCCCAAGGAAGCTGAGTCAATGGTGGGCGTGGGTAGCAGGTGGGAGAGAGAAAGATGCTTGCAATCCGGCCTCCTCAAGCCCTTTGTCCTGATGCTACGCTGGCAGGCATGCCTCCCTTGCTGCCCATGGAAGCTCCTGTTCCTCTTAGTGCTACCGTAACTCTGCACCGAGCAGCCGTTGATGGGTCACCTCCAGCTCACGTGCCTCACCTCCCACTTTCATTGAGAGCAGGTGTTTGAGGAATTGGGCTCTCCGTTGGCTTTTTAATGCTTTTTATGTTTGGAAACTGCTGATTGAATGCAAACACCCACAGTGACAATTGGTCACAGACCTGTGATGATAAACATCCTACCCCAGGGGGGCCCTAAGTAGTAAGTCTTTCCAGAACTCCGGGCAGGTCGGCCTGCCCAGTGCCCATCCCATAGCGAGCGGTCCTCTAGCTTCAGGCGCCCACTCATTCCTGATTCCAACCACCGCTAGGCTGACCGTGCAGCTGTGCAGGGCCCTCACTCCCCAGAGGCACCCCCTTCCCTCTCTTACCAAGTCTGTCCTCCTGGCCTTCAGCCTTGGGGAGCCCATGGAATCCAATCAACAGCAGTGCATCTTACAGGAGAAGAAAGATGGACTGTCCACGTTCACTGCCTGGAATCCAAGCGTGAACATTACAAAGTGGGAGAAAAGAGAAACAGAAAAACACCCAGAACTCTGAACATTCCCCAGATATTGCTACGAGCTGACGGAGTGCAGTGGGCTCTTTAAACCAGGCTGCCTGCATGATGCCCTGGGTCATGCGTTCTCTGCAGGGGCCGAAGGGACGCATTTGCAGGGAGGCATCATTTCCTCCTGGGTGGCCGGAGGAGGGATGCTGAGTCACCAGGCGCAGACTCCCAGCAGCCATTAGCGGCCCACAGTGTGCAGACAGTGAGTGCAACTGGGCACTCTTCATAGAGGAGGATTTACAAGCGAGAGTGGGCGGAACCTGCAGATCTGGGACTCTTACCAAACAGAGGTGACCGTGTGCCGGCTGAATATTTTGGAGACTTAAACCCAGCACCATGAAGGTTTGCACCCAAGAAACTAGCAGACTCCATGGAGGGTCAACAAGACTACCTCCAAGTGACATTTCTGTCTCTCTGTTTGCTCCTCCTGTGACATGCTCAGTGACACTCCTGCACTAAGCAGATGGGCGACATTATGTAGTTCCAGTTCCACTTGTCCCAGCAACAGGGCTGTCTTATTGCACATTGACTTTTCAACCTGTCATGCCAAGACCTTCGGTAGCGACAGGTGACACAGGGTTGGGACTTAGCTGAGTATGAATGGCCTGGTAGAGTCAGACCAGGACTGACCTACCTGTGTGCATCCTCATAGGTGTAGGACAAAGGACTAGTGTTGACCAGCTGTCATATCCTTCCCATACTCCCCGGCCCTGGGCGGCTCAGAGCTCTGCACCCAGGGAATCGGGGAGTGCAGGTGGGTGTGCGGGAGGGGCAGGTGAGGGAGTACAGGGGCAGCAGCACATGTGTGCCCCATTGTGTCTAATTGACACCCTATTTTTTAGTGGTGCATTGTAATCATACATCATGATGAAGTTTAGAGTGATAGAGACATACATGCACACAGCACTCAGTAAGAGTCCCTCCAACGCCCACCCTACTCCCTTTCCCTCCCCGTGCACGACATGGAGATTGGCATTGGTAATTTTGTGTATGTACATCAGGACCATTGAAGTATTTCCTTCATGGAGTCTCCCTCCCCCCACCTGACACCCTGACTATTTAAAAAATGTCCTTAACGGAAAATATCCAAAATATTAATTGAGCATGTGACTGACATAAAAAGTATTGAGCTATTTTACGTTCTCTTTCATTGTGTTAAAAATATAAATAGCTTAGAATTTATCATCTTAACCATTTCTAAGTGTCCAGTTCGGTGGCATCAATTTTATTCATGTTGCTGTGCGGTTGTCCCTACCATCCATCCACGGAACGCGTTTAGTCTTCCTAAAGAACATTACACGTGACAAAAGTCGTCCTTGCACAGGGGCTGTGCTCACTTTCTCTGCACCCTCCCACTTTCTTTTATCATTTCCAATCATCGCTTGCTTCCCATGGGAGCAGAGCACCCTGAGGTTTTGAAAGGGTTCATTGATAGTCTGAAAGTGACCAGCATGTGACCAGCAGTACCCATCTTACAGAGTAAGTACGCTTTAACCCTCATGCAATTCTTTTCAATAAAAATATCTCAGAAGCTCTGCAGGGTGGAGTCTGTGGACACACGTTACAGAGCCAAGTACAACGTGAACGTTTGCGTTTCTCCCTCAACCAATGTGCATTCTCGTGTGGCCTATTCCTGACTGGCTGGCAGCACTAGGTCAGTAAATTCTGCCCCCCAAAACCTATTCTCTGCAAAGGTCTCAGGCATAAGTCCTTCACATTGACAATTCCATTATAAATCCCAGATCAGATACAAAATGTTTTCTTAGGTGAGGAACAGGGCGGCAGGAGCAAGACTGCGCTGAGGCTCTTTGCAGACTATAGAGATGAAAGTGAGGCACCATGACCATCCTCCAACAGTGACGTTGACATCAGTCCCCAGCCTCTCTCCAGGGCAGTGGGCTGGCGTTGGCGTGCACTCTGTCCCCTGCCCCCAGCCTGCCCTCCCTTCCCAAGGACTGTCCTCCAGCGACGAGAACAATGTCTAACCTCCAGTGTTCTCTTGGACCTTAGGATTGTGCATTTCTTTTTTCTTTAGGGAAATAAAATTCTAGGTCAGAAAGCCTTCTAAAGTACAGGAGTCGCTTGGAGAAGAACATCTTTCTCTGCAAAGGCTCAAAGCAACCCCGAAACCCTGTGTCAGTGAATCAGCAATGCTGGTGCGCATTTGGGAAGTGGCCAGGAGTGGGTGGAGAGCAAGAGCCTGTCTTGACGGAAGTAATTGTGCTCAGAGGAGGCGCCAGCTCCTGCAGGCCCAGCAGCCCAGCCGCGGGCTCTCTTCCCTTCCTCTCCCCCTCCTTATCCACTTTCCTAATCCAGTCTACAGACATCGCAAATGTGGCTGCACCTGCCCCCAGCCGGTGCGACCCAGCTCTTAACACCCATCCACAGGGGCGAGGACAGAACATGCCCCCTCTCCTCCTGCTCCCCTTTGGAACGGCTCTGACTTCTCTGATGGGGGGGCTCATCATTTTCATGGTTTGCTATAAAGTTTTCCTGAGTCCTGAGGACCCAGTTTGGTGAGCCAGGACCCAACTGCACATCACCGTGCACCTGTGCAGGACCTGCAGGAGCCTGTATGTGGAGCCTGGAGCCTCCTTGGCTGAGCATCCCACAAAATCGGCAGTGCAGCTCTCTCTGGCTCCTGGCAACAGACTCTGAGCCTTGGGGCCCAGCTTGGCAGTGCTAGACCCAGCTCGAAGCTACGGCACAGGGTCAGGGGGAGACAGTGTGATTTTCTCAACTCCTTCTACAAAACAGGACCAAGGCTTCCCCTAACCTTTGGAAATTAGATAGGAAGACTAGAATTTGCACCTGTTTGTGAGTTAGTTGTGCAGAAGGTAAAGAAAGCCATCTGCGTGTTGAGTGTTGAGCATCTCTGATGGCAGGAACTGCAGTGGCCATGAGCCTAACACAGAGAAGGACCTTCCTCCTGAGAGACACAATTTGGACCGAATGCTCAGCTCAGAACCTAATGACAAGGCTACATGCCTCTGTCATGTGAACACAGCGTTCATTCATTCAGACCATCAAAGCCTTAGCACCTGCTGTATACGCCATGCTGGGAGTAAGATACTGAACAAGAGGTACTTCCTGCGGTCTCACGGAAGACAGAGACAGAGGGATAGAAAATTATGGTATCCGATGGAGGAAGAGAGCATTAAGAAAGGAACAAAAAGGACTGTGCCTTCGAGGCCTAGAAAACAACACAGCCCTTTTCTAAACATAAAGAACTCCATCAAAACTGGGCATGGTGGTGCACGCCTGTAATCCCAGTACTTAGGAGGCTGAGACAGGAGAATCACAGATTTGAGGCCAGTGTGTGGTAACTTAGCAAGATCCTGTTTCAAAGTATAAAATAAAAAAATTTAAAAAGAGCCGGGGGGGTGCATCCCAGTTGTAGAACACCTCTGAATTTAATATCCAATACCACCAAAAAAAAAGAAAAAAGAACTCCAACAAAGAATCCGTAGAGTGTCTATAGAATCTGTGATGTGACATGTGTGTTACTTTACAAGTATGGTTTATAGGTGTTCATTTTTTCATGGATTATTATTCATATATTTATTAAGAGAGTAGTGAAAACAATCTTTAAAAAGCCATTTTTAGCAAGTCAATGCAGATCAAGTTTTGAGGCTCAGAACTACTCACTCTCTGTTATGGTTAGATATAGAATGTCCCCTGAAGAACTCATGTATGAATGCTAAGTCATGAGTGTTGTAAAATCATCAATGGATAAATCCATTGTAATGGATTTACTGGGCAATAACCTAAGCAGGTAGAGTATGCTGGAGGAGGTGGGTCCCTGGGGGTGTGGCCTTGAGGATTATATATGGTTCCTCCTCCCCTTGCTTTCCCTCTTGCTTCCAGCCTCCATGATGTGAGAGCAGAGCCCTCTCTCTCTCTCTCTCTCTCTCTCTCTCTGCTTCCCGCTGCCATGACCTGCACTCCACAGACCTGACCTAACATGAACTGAACCCTGAAATCAACAAAAACTGTGAGCAAATAAATCTTCCTTCCTCTAAGTTGTGTGGTCAGTTGCTTTGGATTCTGGCAGTAAGAATGTTGACTGAGGCACACCCCCATTTTACATGGGTGGCCCCCTCTCTTCAGCACTATGGAAAACCCCGCCCAGCTGGGCATCTTCAGCAAGGGTTCTGCAGCAACACATTGCAGGCCGGTGTGAGGAGGGACAGAGGTGAGACTGTGTTACTGGAGAAGCACCGCTGTGACTGGATGGCCACACCTGAGCCTCCTCCTTCGCCTTTTTGGGGAGCGGGCAATTGCCTGCCCCTGCCGGGAGAGGTGCACTCCTCGCCACCTTACTGGTCTGGTGAATGAAGCTCTTCCCAGGGCTCCTGTGCCTCAAGGAGCTGTGGAACCGACCCCTCTCGGCCTTCTTGAGCTGGTGTCAGGCCATCTCTGTCCTGGTCCCAGCGCTCATGTCACGGTTGATGGGGCCTGGGTCTCACATGGGTTTCTGTATTTTCTCTGCTCCTGTGATCTGCAAGCTGCTGGAGAAGCCTTGCTCTCTCCAGGTCTGTGCAGCTCTCAAGCTTTTTATGGCCAAAGCGCTCTGGCCTCATTTCTGTAGCTTGTCCTTAGGGCACCTCCCAAGGCCTCTCAGCATCGCTCCCTCCCTCCGCACGTAGCACTCAGGCAAGCCGCCTTGGCACCGAAGCATAGCTGCAGGCAGATCACTGCTCCGAGTGCCACTGTGGGCTTCAGAGGACAAGAAGTTGTGCTTTCTCTCTCCAAGGGCTTCCCATCTAGCTAGGAACACCAAATGGCTACAAATTAAAAACAAAGCACTTTGAGCCGGGCATGGTGGTGCACGCCTGTCATCCCAGTACTCAGAAGGCTGAAACAGGGGGATGGTAGGTTCAAGGCCAGCCTCAGCAACTTAGCATGACTGTGTTTCAAAATAAAAAAGGGCTGGGGATGTAGCTTGGAGGTAGCATGCCCCTGGGTTCACTACCCAATGCCAAACAACAATAAACACACACATACACACGCACACGCACACGCACACACACACACGAAAAACCCAAAGCACGATGATTCCTACAGCATGCAAGGTTGCCTTGACACCAGTGCTTTGCCCCTCTGTGTTCCTACGAAGGTAAAGACTATAAGGGTGGGAGCCATTTCTTTGCTACTTTGTGTGTGCTTGGTGTCCACTGCCGTGCCTGTTACAAGGAAGTTGGTTTACAGGTACTTGCTGAGTGCTATAATCATTGAGAGCTAAGTACTACATCAGCCTCTTTACGCTGATGGCCGTGGGGCAGAATTGGTTTCCACCCAGTTACCTACGAGCCTCAAGGCTGTTGCATCTTGGACAGGGAACAGAATCACGTGAGCCTCAGAACGTCACTGTCACCAAGTCTCTCCTTCTCCAGGAGGATCACAGGAATGCTGCTCAGGGTACGACACGCTTACTGACATCCAAAGACTTCATCAATATTCCTTGGCTTGAAAAAACTCTCCTGGGAGCTGGCTTCGATTAAGGAAGAGAGGAGACCAGTAGAAGAAGACACCGGCGATTGGATGCGGGTGACCCCAGGGAGGAATTTCAAGTCACAAGATGCATATGGTTGTCATAGAGAAAGCGTGCTAGACAGAAGCGCCTCCTCGCTCCCCAGATGGCTGCTGGGTAGAGAAGAAGCTCCCCTCCCCAGCAGCCCACCCGATCTTCCCTGCTCAGAGGAGTGTCCCTTCCCTCCCCAGAAGCCCGTGTCACTCCCCAGTCCCCACCTGCTCCCCTGGGCAGATGTGACCAAACTGCACGATTTACTGCTATCGTGTGACTACAATTCCTCCATCATTAAGTCCTAGCCTGTCTCTCTCTCTGCTGCCCAGATGGTGTTCAGAACACTTCTGTTCTCCCAAATTCTCTTTTTCCATGTTGGAATTAGGACTGAATAGATGGAATTGAATCAGCTTGACTCTCCGTCAATTGGGGAGTCTAATCTCATGATATTTTCTTAGAGATGATGGTGGAAAAAAACCCAAAGAGGGTTATTCTTGAGATATTTCTGATTTATCTGGAGCCAGAAAATTGGTGATGTTTATAAAAGGCAGATTTCCGTGGGGATCTCATCCCTTTACCTGGAAACCAGATTGAGTTGAAAATGTGTAAATTAGAAGCAGGTTGAGTGAGGGCTGCTGCTTGGGGCTCGGGCCTTTTGAAGTTGAAAAAAAAATCCCAAATACCAACCAATTGATTTGGTCTGCACAGAGGAGGTTTATCAGACACAAGCGATTATCTGATACTGTGGTCATACACATCCCTGCCTACTGAAGAGAAGCATGGAGTTCTGGAAACTTCCAAGGGAGAATGTACCAGGGCAGCATTTCCCAACATCTGCTTTGAGGAACTGTTCCCTGGATGATGGTCCATTATCTGTGCTAACTAAGCTCAGAAAACGCTAGATGATACAAAATAGACTCAGTCCTTTTCCTCAGGAAGAAGTCTCTAATACAAACCTCGTATACATGTTTAATATTCATTCATTGTGATTTTTTTTAAGAGCGAGGAGTCAGTGTTTAGCATTTCCCAAAGTCATTTGACAAGAGTCTTTTTTTTCCCCCCTCTGAAAATAACGTTGAGAGAATCATGTTCTGTGGGCCACTCATGTTCCGTTTCCCACTGCACAAAAGTCATTCGTCAGCCTCCTGAGGGCTACTGCAGGGTCAGCTATTCAAAATGATTATAAATTTGCTAGCATTTCTAATTCCTTCATTTTCTACTCTCGAGGAGACAAAAACTCATCACCCTAGCAAAAGTTAGCCACCCCTTATGGGAGCTAATTCAATATAAAACCAGCACAATTCCTACTTGGAAGACAGACAAAATATACATGAAAACAACCTGTGGGTTTTTTGTTTGTTTTGTTATTTTGTTCTTGGGATGGTGTAAAGACACAGTGGTTCTCAACAGAGCAGATTTTTCTTGGTAGAAGATTTCAGGCTGCGGAGACATATGGTAAACAACTTGAGATCAAGCAAGATAATAATTTCCTTGACGTCGATTATCGTTCATTTCCATCCCAAGAGAGCAGTGTGGGGGAGTATGTGTTCCTGGTGGAAGAGAGGAGGGTAGAATGCTGTAATCCAGGATGATACTCATTAAGGTGATCCGGTCCATGATTTAGATTCTCAGATCACCATTTTGGCAAGGAAGGGGGTGCTGGGGATTGAACCCAGGGGCATTCTACCTCCGGACTACACCCCCAGCCCTTTTTATTTTTTTTGTTTTGAAACAGATCTCCTTAGGTTGCTGAGGGTCTTGCTAAGTTGCAGAGGCTGGCCTTGAACCTGCGATCCTCCTGTCTGAGCCCCCAAGTACTGGGATTGCAGGTGTGCACCACCATGCCTGGTTTCAGATCACCATTATACATCAGAAATGAATGAGTGTATGCACAGGAGTGCGCGTGCCCATACACACACACACACACACACACACACACACACACACACACATTTGGAGATAAGGAGAATAAAACTTAACTAAAACTTAACTGTGCTTGCCACTGGAGTAGCAAGACCTGGGATTTTAAAATCAGTACTTCTGATTCTCATTCCATCCAATGTGGCGTTTTCTGCTTAGAGATAGGCCACATCATGGAAAGTCAGAAACTCGTTACAAGGGAGAAAGCGAGGGTGCGTGCTCAGTCTCCCGTCAGCGACGGCTCTGCTGCAGCTCTGTGCTGTGTCACCCGCAGCCTCTACATCCCATGCACCCCAAAGTCCATCGGAGAGGAAGATGCAAACCAAGTGTGCCCCTCAACGGGACCCTCACCTAGAACAGAAGTCAGGAAGCCAGTCATACTGCATGGGCAGGGATAAAGACCAACACCAACAAATTGCTGACGTGGAGAAGAGAGAGAATGATTCACGCATAGGCTCAATTTGCCTTTGAAAGACTTTGAAGACAGCAGAGAGACTGTTGGTTTACCAGTTGCCCCAAAGGACCTGGGAATCGGAAGATGAGGGCAGGCTGGTTTGTAACAGGTTGTCACCAGGGATGCCACTACCAATTTCAGACGCTATGTGGAGCAAGGTCTCAGAAGAATCCGGAGTCCCAAACCAGAATCCCAAGTCCCAAGTTGTCAGTCTGGCGAGACTTAGAGGCGAGCGAGTCCGATGGAGAGGAGGCAGCGGTCACAGCCGACGGCTGACCTGGGTTTCCTGGTGGGCTCTTGATCTAAGCAACCAGCTGAATTCCTCCCTCTCTCACAGTGCCCCAAAGATGCCCCTGGGGACATGACAGGGAGACAGCCTCATGAGCACAGGCCCCGTCACAAGTGTGCAGAAGGCCTGGAAGCAGCCGGTGCTCAGAGTCCACGAGTCACACGCCCGGCTCTGCCCTCATCCACTTCAGGAAAAACTGCATCTAAGAGAGAAGAGGGAGGCTGCACACCAGAACCCGTCTCTGCTCTCTGGCTGTGACCCAGCCTCCTCGGTCTGTCTTAGCTTTTGTTTTGTTCTGCGCGCACTCTAATGTGGCATGTCCCGGCACTGACCACAGGACCTTATTTCTTCTTGCTGCAGCTCAGGTGCCCCGTTAGGTGAGCACTGGCCTGTGGCACCTGCAGCGCTGCTGCCATTCACTACCCTGCCTGGGGCCAGAGTCTGACTTCATGTGGGGTGGTCACAAGGAGGTCACCGGCTGTCATGGCCATGTCTCGTGAGGAGATTCAAGGTATGTTTTGAACAAAGTCAGCCTTTGGGGGTCAATTGGAGGCGACTCTCAGGAGAGGCAGATGTACTAGGGTGTATAAGGTGTCTTTGGAGATTTAGCCCAAGGAAAGAGTCTTCGTAACTAAGGTCCTCCTGTCTTGGGGCTCATCCAACTGAAAGTGTGGGGCCTTTCCTGTCCCAGCATATGCAGCGTGAATGATTCTCCTCTGTCCGGCCTCCTTGCTCCCTGAAGAACCCTAGGTGCTCAGGCTTGCCTCGAAACCCCGTTAGACCCACTGGAAGGAAGGGCCAGTACTTATGAGATTTCAGTGGCCCAGGGCTCCCAGTGCACCCTACTTCCCTTGCACAGGGCTCAGGGCACAGGGCCCTAGCATCTCTGTTTTGATCAGATGTCGGAATTATTTTTAGGCAGGGCCAGGTTGAGGGTGGCCAACTGGGTAGCTCTCTAAGGGCAGATCTAAACAGGACACAGAATATCACTGAGATAAATTTGAATTAGAGTGCTGGTTGCCTCGGGCCCCACACACAGCTCCTCACATAGTGGGTACAATACAAGCTGGTCCTTTCCCATTGACGCTTAATAGAGCCATAGGAAACAAACATTCTAAAACAGCCCTATAGCCAGGTGTGGTGGCACAGGTCTATAATCCCAATGCTTGGGAGACTGGGACAGGAGGATTGCAGGTCTGAGGCCAGTCTAAGCAACTTAGCTGAGCCCCTCAGCAACTTAGTGAGACCCTGTTTCCAAATAAAAAATAAAATAGGGCTGGGAGGTATATCTTGTATATACATTATAGTATATACAAGAGTAGAATGCCCTTGGGTTCAATCCCCAGTACCAAACAACAACAACATGCCCCTTCTACCACTAAGAATTTTGAGATAATTTGGTGCAAACGCAGTCAACTAAGTTCTTCGGTTTGCTGAAGTCCCTGCACTGTGGAATGTGGAACACAGCCCTGTTGAGCACTGTGTTTCAGCTCTATGTATCCAATCACTCCATGAACCTCCCAAGATGCACTGCAGATCAAAAGACATCTGAGAAGAGATTATCAGAAAAGTGGGGAGAGTCTCACCAACTATTTAGAGAGTGTTGGTTCCATTTGGGTCAACGTGTATTGAAGAGCAAGAGGTTTCTACATAAAATGTTTACTAAGGGAAAATCGGCGTCTTCCTATCTCCCAATAACGGAGATAGGAAGGTCTGCAAAGCTGTGACCTGCCAGGCTGGCGCCCAGGACCCCGCTCCCCGCAGTGTGCCCCGGGGTGTCCCTGCGAAGACTCAGACAGACCCACCTCACAGCACCAGAGTGTCCTCTGGAGATGAGCCCCACGGCGAGTGTGGCGGGGACAAGTGGGACTTGGCCCCAGACCTTAGACTGCATTTTCTTGTCTTCCAGACAGAGAAAGAATTTGACTCAGGAGACACAGAGGTCAGAACTCAACATTTAATAGAGAAAAACAGCAAGGGTCCCACACAGGGGAGGGGTCCCCAAAAAGGGTACCGCTGTAGGCTCTCCGGACGCTAGCTTTTATAGTCTAACAACTCATCTGATTGGTCCAGTTTGGATCCAGGGCCTGATTGGTCTGTTTTAGATCCAGGGCCTGATTAGTCTGTTTTGGATCTGGGGCCTGATTGGTCCGTTTTGGATCCAAGGTCTCATTGGTCCATTTTGGATCTGAGGCCTAATTGGTCTGTTTTGGATCCTGGGCCTGATTGGTCTGTTTTGGGTCTGGGGCCTGATTGGTCCATTTTGGGTCTGGGGCCTGATTGGTCTATTTTGGATCCTGGGCCTGATTGGTCTGTTTTGGGTCCAGGGCCTGATTGGCCCATTTTGGGTCTGGGGCCTGATTGGTCTATTTTGGATCCTAGGCCTGATTGGTCCATTTTGGGTCTGGGGCCTGGTTGGTCTATTTTGGATCCTGGGCCTGATTGGTCTATTTTGGATCTGGGGCCTGATTATTCTGTTTTGGATCTGGGGCCTGATTGGTCTATTTTGGATCCGGGGCCTGATTGATCTGTTTTGGATCCAGAGCCTGATTGGACAATTTTGGATCCAGGGCCTGACTAGTCCATTTTGGATCCGGGGCCTGATTGGTCTATTTTGGATCTGGGGCCTGATTGGCCTATTTTGGATCTGGGGTTGATTGGCCCGTTTCGGATCCCTTTTGTGTGCTTTGGCAGGCCTCTCTAATCTCCAGGTGCAGGCCTGCTTTTCCTCTTTCCGTGGCACCCCACCCACCTCTGTGGTCATTTTCAGAACCCGGCCCATGGGTGGGGCCAAAGTTTCCTCCCAACTCGTTGCCTGAGACTCTCCTGCACCTAGCCTAACCTGCCCCCGCCCAGTGGTCACTACCCCGGATCATGCGGTCACCTGGTTGTACACACTGCCGCTGATTTTCACTTGTCTACGACAACTTGAGGACGGAGACCGCGCCTGGCTTTTCTTTATACTCCCCGAGAGCGAGCACAGCGCCAAGGCACCTCGGGCACTGGATGCACGTCTGCTAGATGGAGAACAAGCAGATGAGTTAATCACCCAGACCCCACCCGCCGCTCCTGCGGCTTCCTCAAGCCCCACCTACGGTCAGCTCTTCCAGTTCCGGCGCCCACCCGGCCAGCCCCGCCTCGTTGCAGAATGCACCAGGATAAACACAGGCTTCAGCCAAAGGAGTGGTGGAGCCGAGGTGGGGAGGATTTGGATGGGTGGGAAAGAAGGAAGGGACACAGCCAGGACCAACTTCAGAGTGCCCGCATCCTTTCTCGGAGCACACTTGTCACTGGAGTGATTTTTATCTCCTCCTGTTACCTGTTCCAGCAAAAAATCAAAATGACAACAAGACCAGCCTTCAGAGCCTTGGCCAACGGACAGCTGTTTCTCAAACCCTGCCCTGAGCCAGGCATGGTGGTACACACCTGTATTTCCAGTACTTGGGAGGCTGAGATAGGAGGATCACAGGTTTGAGGACAGCCTCAGCAACTTAGCAAGACTCTCAGCAACCTAAGCAAGACCCTGTTTCACAACAAAACATTAAAAACAAAAAAAGGGCAGGGGTGTCGCTTGAAGGTAAATGCTCCTGGGTTCAATCCCCAGTCCTATACACACACACTGATACATACACACACACCTGCTCTAATGACCCCAGCCAAACAAGTTGCCAATCGCCTTCCTCGCAACCTGCCTATCTTCTTGGACCTTTGATTCTAGCACTTTCTAGCGCTTACTCCAGGGTCTCTGTTGTTTGTGTTCACATCTTAGCTCCACGACTAGATCACAGCTTCCCTGCAAATGAGTTTATTTTTGTCATCTTTTTATTCCCTTAAGTGCCAGCACAGTTGGTGTTCAATAAATATTTATTGCACTGAATTGAAGAATGACAAAGCCTTCCAGAGTGACTTCTCTCAAAGACGGCCTTGAACTGGACCCCGAATTACTATGGGCTGTTGGTTAAACCCTGTCATCTGTGTATTACGAGCGCTATTACCACATCGCTGACTTCTGAACGCGCTTCCGGCTACCCCGTGCCTATTGCAAAGAGCCTGACATATTTTAACGATGTTCTGTTATTGGATTAGATTTGCAGAGAAATGAAGGGACTTCCTTCAAAATGCCAAAACGCGTGGCTGGCAAAGCCCAGAGTGCGGGCCCTGGCTGGGCCCCGGGCTCTCCCCGCAAACCCTGCCTCTTCTGCCGAGGGCGGCCAAGGCAATCAGAAATCTATCCTCTGTTTAGGGGGCACCTCTCCCCATGGGCTGTGCATAGCGTTCCATAAACAGTAATTAATGCAGTTGAGTCTTGGACTCGACTATTTACCCTGGCTCTCGATTAATTAGTTAATTGCCCAGCACGGAAGCCGTGGTTTGTGTATAATTTTATCAGGGCACTCACAGGGTGACTCATTTGTGGCTCGGCTCTGGAGGGACATGCAAGGTCCACGCTGGCCGGGGCAACAGAAACGAGGTGGCAGCCAGCATGGCTTCCAGGGCTCAGGGGCAGGTGCTGCCCATGAGGTCTTTGCAGCGGGCAGAGCGAGCCAGGAAGGCTGCCGCTTCCCACCGCTCCCACCTTGTTTAAAGACTGTTCTGTTTGTTCATGTGCATTTCAAAGGGTTCAAAGGAAAGGGCTTATCTGCTGTGCTAACAGAAAACTAGACTGCAAAGTTCATACAGGGCTGTACAGTGTTGACGGGGCGCTGATAAAGGAGGGGTGGGGCTTGGAAGGGCTGTTCACCATCATTGTGTCCCAGCCCATCTGGGCGGTGGCTCTGGGCAGGCCTTTCTGTTCTGCCAAAAAAAATATATATATATATATTTGGTTTACAATTGATAAAAATCGGATGTATACACAACGTGATATTTTGCTATAGGCGTAAGTTGTGAAATGATGACCAGGACCAAGCCCTCACTCAGTTCTCCTTTTTGTGTTGGGGTAAGAACACGTAAGATCTACTCTTTTTACAAATTTTAAGTATGCTACACGGTGTTATTAACTATAATCACTGTACTGTACAGTGGATCCCCAGAGTCTATCCATTTTTTTTTACATTATAACTGAAAGTTTCTGTCCTTTGACCAACATCTTCCCATCCCTCCCCACGGCCCCTGGCAAACAGCATTCTAACCCAACTCTGCTTCTATGAGCTTGAGGTTCTTTTATAGTCCACATACAAGTAAGATGATGTGATATCTGTTTTTCAGTGTTTGGCTTACTCCAGATAGTAAAATGTCTTCCAGGTTCATCCACGGTGTGGCAAATAGCATACTTTCCTTCTTTTTTATGGCTGAATAGTATTCCATTATGTATACATCACAACTTTATCCAGCCACTCACCCGCAGGCACTTGAGTTGTTTCCGCATCTTGGCTATGGTGGATCATGTTGCCCTGTCCATGGGAGTGTAGATGTCCCTTCAAGATACTGACTCACTTTCCTTCAGAGAGATACCCAGAACTGGGATTGCTGGATTAACTAAAGGGCAAAGGACCCGACTAGACAGTTCTCCCAAGAAGATATACAAATGGCCAACAGGTACATGAAGAGATGCATTGCTGTGTACGCAAATCAAAACCATAAGGAGTCCCCACCTCGCACCTGCTACGACGGCCATGATAAAAAAGACAAGTGGTCACGAGTGTTGGCAAGGGTGTGAAGAAAAGGGAGCCCTAGTACGCCATTGGTGGGAATGTTCATTGGCTCAGCCATTATGGAATACAACAGTTTCCTTAAAAAATTAAAAATAGAGTTGCTGCGGGGAGTGGTGGTGCACGCTTGTCATCCCAGTACTTGGAGGGCTGAGACTGGAGGATCGTAGGTTCGCAGCCAGCCTCAGCTGGCCTTAGTGAGGTTCTCAGCAACTTAGCGAGACCCTGTTTCAAAATAAAGAATAAAAAACAGGGCTGGGGGTGTAGCTCGGAGGTAGAATGCCCCTGCATTCAATCCCCAGTACCGCACAAAAATAAAGAATTGCCGATGATCCTGCTCTGCCTTTCACAGAATGCAAACCAAGAGTGCCGTGGCTCCTGAGGGAAATCAGCGAGGCCGGAGGGCGCAGGGGGTGAGCACAGGGTGGAGGTTCTGGACAGGTAGCCCCAGGAACCTGGGGTTTCAGGGGTGAAAATTTGAACTTGAATCTCAGCAGGCATTTGTATACATTTATGCATTTATACTTAACTCTCAGTACCCAGTTCTGAAGCAATAATATTTCCTCCTTTTTGTGACCTGGCCTGGCCTCCAGGTGGATGGTGTTATGGTTAGATATAGAATGTCCCCTGAAGAGCTCATGTATTAATGCTCAGAGTTGATGTAATTAAGTCATGGGGGTTGTAATCTCATCAGTAGATGGATCCATTGGGATGGACTTACTGGGTGGTAACCTAGGCTGGTGGGTCCCTGGTGGAGAAGGTGGATCCCTGGGGGTGTGGCCTTAGGGACTGTGCTGGTGTCTTTGAATCCCCTTGCTTGCTGGCTCTCTGGCTTCTGGTCTCCATGATGTGAGAGCCGAGCCCTTGCTCTCTCCCTCTCTCTGCTTCCCACCGCCATGCCCTGAGCTCTGCAGATGTAAACCAGCCTGACATGGACTGAAACTCTGCGATCTCAAAAAAACAAACCTGTGAGCAAATCAGTCTTCCTTCTCAAAAAAACACTGCAGGTCTGAGTTTATCGGTCCAGTGTTTTATTTGAGGTACAATAAGGTTTTTAGGATAATTACTCTACCATCCTTTATCATTACATTTTCTATTAACTTGTAGAAGCATATGAAAGAACAATACAAGGTAATTCCGTGCGTGCGTGCGTGCGTGTGTGTGTGTGTGTGTGTGTGTTTTACAGGCGATTGAACCAGGGGCGTTCTGCCTCCAAGATACACTCCCAGCCCTATTTTATTTTATTTTTATTTTGAAACAGGGTCTCGCTAAGTTGCTGAGGCTGGCTTCAAATCTGCGATCCTCCTGCTTCAGCCTCCAAAATACTAGGATTACAAGTGTATGCCCCCATGCCTTGCAGTCATTCTATTTTAATTTTCTTGAAGCCAGGGGAGTTCTATCTCTGAGCTACACCCTCAGCACTATTTTATTTTTTAATTTTGAAACAGGGTCTTGCTAAGTTGCCAAGGCTGACCTTGAACCTATGATCCTCCTGTCTCAGCCTCCCAAGTACTGAGATTACAGGCGTGTGCCACCACCACCATGCCTGGCTAGCAATTCAATTTTTGGGGGGGAGTACTGGGGATTGAGCCCAGGGGCATTCTACCTCTGAGCTACACCCCCAGCCCTATTTTTTATTCTTTATTTTGAAGCAGGGTTTCACTAAGCTGCAAAGGGCCTCACTAAGTAGCTGAGGTTGGCCGCGAACCTGCGATCCTCCTGTCTCAGCCTCCCAAGTACTGGGATGACAAGTGTGTGCCACCACGCCCGGTGTAATTCAATTTTTAATGACTCTTCATCACCCTTTGGCTCTGCCTCCAGGAAAGAGGTGTCACTTTCTCATGCTAATCCAGATCCTGAATTTTAACAAACTGCAAAGGTCATGACTTGGCAAGAACAGACTTCTCTAATCATCAGTGGCCAAGGACAAGCCTGTGCTGTGGGCTCTTCTATTTCCCATCCTGTCTAATAATATGAAACCACCCTCCAATAAACCAGACACCTGCCTCTCCTACGGAGAAGTGCAGCAACATCCTCTTGTCTGTTGAGAATAACAAGGAGCAATTTCAAAGGACAGCTTCTAGAACAATGGTGGTCATGGAGACGACTTGAAACCAACCATTCTCTGTATAGATCGGTACTTGGGAGAGCTTTGGGAACTCTGTCCATTTTATTTTGTTTTTCATTAATTAATTAATTAATTCTTAATGTGCTTTTATTGGTGCATTGTAGTTTCGCATCATAACGTAAATCATGTCGATGGTGACATACGTGTTAATCACAGGGCTTCCTGCATTGTTATTGGTTCTGGAATCCGGGTGGCTGTTCTGCAGCTGATCCATGCAGATAGGTCCACAAGGAAGCCATCGAGCTCAGCAGACCCTTCATAGGAGCGTTTCAAAGATTTTCCCATAGCTTCGGTGGGAACAGATCCGTAAAACTGATTTTGAACATTTTCCAAGCCCACGTCATCTGAGCCTGGCCACATTCCCCAGCACCTCGGGGCACAAGAGTGGGTGTCCACTGGCTGACAGGGACACAAGACCGTTTCCTGACGGAGACTCTGGCTTTGCCTGCAGAAAGAAAGGGGAGAGGTGTGTGGGCAGAAAGCCACAGCCCCATCATAAATCGTGCGTCCCAGGGTTGGTGAGGAGCTTAGAGAATTTGTACTTGGCTGATTCATTTCTCTGAGGAAGAGGTTAGTGTTCTGAACTGGTACAGTGCCTAGGGAGTTAATTGAACTGGTCACGCAAGTCTTGGTTGTAGAGGAGACTACTCGGGCCAGGACACGCTACAGAATTTGCAGGACCTGGTGCAAAATAAGACCCGGAGGCCGGTGTTCAAAACTTAGGGGCTTCAAGATGGTGACTATAGAACGCGAATCTCAGGGTGGCCCTTCAAGGCAGCACAGGATGCAGACCCAGGAAGCAGGTGCTGTCTGCAGGGAGGAGAGAGAGTGAAAACAGGAATCCTAGGGAAAATCAACCTTTAGGGAAGATAAAAGAAAAGCCAGCAAAGACACTGAGAGAGGGAGGCCAGAGAAGTAGAAAAAGATCCAGGAACGAAAAGTATCTCCAAAGTCAAGGGAAGTGTGCTTTTAAAAAGAAACCAATTTGTTTCCCAATTTCTCTCTCGCTTCCACATATGAGAGGAAACACACGACCCTTCACTGTCTGAGACTGGCTAATCTCACTTAGCATAATATTCTCTAGTTGCATCCATTTTCCTGCAAATGACATAATTCTGATTTTTTTACGGTTGGGTAAAATTACATTGTGTAATTTTTGTAATCCATTTATCTGTTGAGGGACACCTAGCCTGGTTCCATGATGTGACTATTGTGAATTGTGCTGCTATAGACACAGATATGCATGTGTTGCTATAATAGTCTGACTTCGATTCTTTTGGAAAGATACCCAGGAGTGAGTATATAACTGGGTCATATGGTGGTTCCGGTCCCAGTCTTCTGAGGATCCCACACCAGTTGATATCTATCTCAATAACATGTACAGGGAGGGGCAGGGAGTGGGGTGGGATCTGGAGAGAAATACACCAAGCGCTGAGAGCATGTGTGTTTCTATCACTCTGAACCTCATGATCATGTATTATTACAATGCACCACTAAAAATACATTTAAAAATAAAAAATAAACCAAGCCAACTTTCTTACAAGTCCTTGTCCTTCAGGACACTGGCAGAGAACATGTCTCACTTGCTGTAGAACAGTTAAATGCCCCGTGTTACTAAAGACCCGGGGAGGTAAGTACTCCAGTGTCCATGTATTTCATACCTAAGAGGTCGTCGCCGCAGACCTGAGGACACAACTCTTAGCCATAAAAAAGGAACAGCGAGATGTCAGATTACACTGTGCTAGAACAGACAGGGAAGTGAGACTGGGGATAGCTCCAAAGAGCTCCCTGAGGAGACAGGAGTGAAAAGAGGGCGGTGCCTAGAGGGAGATGCTGGGCCCCCAGGGCGTTGTTGGTGGTGGTGGTAGTGGTAGTGGTGGAGGTGGTGTGTGGTGTTTTTTGGTGGTTTTTGCTTGTTTTAAGATGTGAGGGACATAAGCACATTTGCTGCAGAAGTCGAATGAAGAAAGGAAAAAGGGAAGAAGAGCAAAGACAGAAAAACAAACAAACAAAACCCCAAAATACTGGAAGAGAAAACTCCGGAGTGCTGAAAAGGCAGAGAATCCAGTCTATGGAGGAGCAGTTGGGGGACTGGGAGAGATGAATAGATGGGTGTTGAGTATGCTGATGGCTTGTTAATATTTCTGGCTTTAGGAAAGATATTACACCCATCGGATATTAGTAATAAGGAAAAGAAAGACTTGATATGAAATCTGGGCAGTGCCAACTCGCAGGTTGGGATGTTCACTTGCTTGTTGTGTATATTAAACCATGCTGGGTGAGCTGCCACCAGGACTAAGAATCATTTTTTGAAAGAAAGTTGATATATATATATATATATATATATATATATATTTTGTGTGTGTGGTGTGTGATGCTGGGGATTGAACCCAGGGGCATTCTACCTCCGAGCTACACCCCCAGCCCTATTTTTTATTCTTTATTTTGAAACAGGGTCTCACTAAGTTGCAGAGGGCCTCACTAAGTAGTTGAGGCTGGCCACAAACCCGGATCCTCCAGTCTCAGCCTCCCAAGTACTAGGATTACAAGCGTGTGCCACCATGCCCAGCTGGGGGAATATATATATACACACACACATACATGCATTCAACTTTGAAAGAAGAGAGTAAAAATGTGTGGATGGTGAATGATGAGCCATTTTATGGGTACGCATACATCTGGGGGGAAGAGACTCGGAGGTAGAAACTGAAGTATTCCATGTCTTTGTCCTTCCTTTATTTCCTGTATGAAGTCGGAGACGAGGTCATGTGTTGAGGACACATCCTGAAGCTCTTGCCCCATAATAAAATCCCACTGCGACCGACCCAGTCCTTTCTTTCCCGAGACTTTCCGCATCCTTCGGCAGCTGCCGTTCTGGAGCTGGTCAGTCTGGCATTTTGATAGACCCTGGAAGGGTGGGGTTGGTTTCTTTTCCAACTAATTATTTCTTTCTATCAAAGAAAAGCTTGGGAACGCGAAACATTTCTACAAAGATTTAACCGGTATCAGAAATAGATTTTTTTCCCCTGTGTGTAGCATTTTATAGGGCAATCATTTCCGAGCCCAGAGAACTCAAGATCAGAACATGATGGAGGGAAACCGGAGCCTCACTGTGCAGCCCTGCAGAACAGGCCTGCTTCCCCGGGAAGGAGCACTGTTTGAAATACAGCACTGGTGGGAGTCCTTCCTGTAAGTTCACTTCCATACTACAATTTCTTTTCTGCAGAAAACATTTAATATATTTTAACCGCTCTTCTGTGTAGTTTCTCTATTGTGTGTGCTTCTTTTCTGTTCTCGCCGCACCAGGCTGTAAGCTGTCTGTGAACAGGGATTCGGGTCTGTGTCTCCAACATCTAGCAGTAACTTCAGCCATCACGGGCACTCAGTGAATATTTGTGGAAAGAATAAATGAAAATACATCTTGAATATCTTCTATTCCAGTGTATCGCATGAACTCACTTACAAATATGTGGCGTGATTTTCCATTCCCATCCTGTTATTTTTTGCTTATTCAATGACAGCCAGTCTTTCAAAATCCTTTGTGTTTAGGTCTGGGCTACGAGATAGTTAGACCCCACTCACTTGCCCCACCTTCAAGCCATGTGGTAGAGGGAGAGAAGAGTACCTAAGCCGAGGATCTAGAAGATCCACAGACAGGGAATTCCAGATGGTTCGACTTGGAACCATGCTTGGTGCTTTACTTTGGCCAAGTCATACATTTCTCAAAAGAGCATTTCAACATAATTATCATTATTTATTATTATTATTATTATTCCATCACACAGAGGCAGAAACTGAAGATCTAAGAAGTTCAGTTGCCTAAAGTTAGAAGCTCAGAAGTGAAAAGTCAGTATCTCAGAAAAAAAATCAAATTCCCAAAGTAGAGCTTTTCCCCAAATGGAGAAATACTCAGCGAGGTGCAGTAAACTGAGAAAGAAGGAAGAAAAGAAAGAAAGAAAGAAAGAAAGAAAGAAAGAAAGAAAGGAAGGAAGGAAGGGAAGAAAGAAGAAAGAGAGAGAGAAATAGAGAAAGAAAGAAACAAACCAGAATGAGCTGTATTTCACCTTTAAAAAAAGAAAAGGAGGGAGGCCAAACATGGGCCTGCAGTTTTCATCAGTGATTCTAACACGGGAAACAAATCCATTTCCAATTTGGCAGGGCTTCTCGCTCTCTTAGAGAATCGATACCTTGGCTCGGCTCTACAGAACCATGTAGACATAATTCAGAAATTATGAGCAATTGAGAAATAATGTCTAGATTAAAAAAAGAAAGAAAGAAAGCATTCCGGGCAACTTTCCATTTCCTCTCAATACAACGAAGATTACTCCTCTTTGTTTGGGGACAAGTTCCAAAATGTAGTGTCCCTTTAATTCCTCCTTCTCCATAATGACTCACACAGTTTCGTCTTCCCCAGACTCTGAGGGGGGGGGCACCAGTGGGCACCTGTATAATGAATCCTGCTCATTCTCTTACCCCTTTACTTCCTCATCTTTTTTTTTTTTCCTTTTTGGCCTTTATTTATAAATCACCAAAACATCTGGCCAATATACTTTATATCCAGATGTTCTGGTCTCCTTGTGTTGCTCTCTATTTTTTTTTTCAACGGAATGCATTGGCTTTATAGGTAAATAGAGCTTCAGAGAAAGCGAGTAAGGACTGGCAGCTCAGGGAACGTGGAGCGGGCTGGTAATCAGCCGCCAACATCTGCTCCTCATTTCTCGATCGCTTCCTGGCCCGATCAGAAATGCAATGTGCCATCTTTGAAGAAGTTCCTAGCAAAGCAAACACCTTGACAATCTTCACCCTGTCAGTATGGCTACCCCAAAGAAGCTAGACATAGCCAGAGGTGATAACAGGATCCCGTCAAGGGAACGCTCCGAGTAGACCTGCACGTTGCCCCGTGGGGATCAAATCAGTCTAGGAATTCAGGTCCAAGATTGTCAGAACCATTTGTCCCGCCATCTCCACCATTCTTGTTTTCTTTCCAGCTTTATCCCTGCGTGTTCTTGATAATCTTCCTTAATTACCTTGGTTCAATGCCATCCTGGCGGAACCGTAGACAAATGGCCCTTGGTCCTCTTGGACTGGAGAGCAAAGCACCGAGCCAGGCTTCAGGGCCCCTGGCACTGAGACCTGTGTCCCTGGTGATTTTAGTCCTTGGCCATATATTCCCGGCCCAGCCAGACATGGCAGCGGGGTTGGTCAGAGAGAGGACTAAACTGAACTCCCCTCATGCTCCTCCACGCCATTAGGAGGTGATAATAGAGTGAAATATGATGACCGTCCCTATCCAGTTCAGGTTCACTGATTTCTGGTTAACAGGTCGGAAGTCAAAATGTTTGCCAAACCTAACCACGAAAAGTCACAAAGAGAACATATGAATTCAGGATTTTACAATTATGAGTTAGTAATATAAAGCAAAAAGCTTTATCTACTTAAATATCGCCTATGTTTCTTATATATTTATTGTCTATATCTGATCACTTTTGAACTACGAAAACAACTCTTTCACATGGCTCGTCAATATTTATTTGATATTGCAACACAGGTTATTTTATTAACTTTGTGTGTGTGTGTGTGTGTGTGTGTGTGTGGTACTGGGGATTGATTGAACCCAGGGGCATTCTACCTCCGAGCTACATCCCCAGCTCTTTTTATTTTTTGTTTTAAAAAAGGGTTTTACTAGGCTGCTAAGAGTCTTGCTACATTGCTGAGACTGTCCTCCAACCTGTGGCCCTCCTGTCTCAGCCTCCCAAGTACTAGAATTACAAACGTGCACCACCACACCTGGGTCCATTTACTTCTTATGACCTTTGTATGCAAGTATAACGTGCAAGTAGGAAGGTGTAAAAAATCATACCTTGGTAGCTTGAATTACCATAAAAATTAATTGAATGAACACACAAGATAACCACCACCCAGGTAAAAAAACAGACCACAACTAGCCTCCCAGAAGACCCCTGCCTGTGCACACGGTAAATTTGTTCATTTGTTCAGTTCTTATTTAATTTCTCTCAATAATGGCTTATGGTTTCTTTGTAAAGATCTTGTCCCTCTTCCTGTATATTTATTAGTGTTTGATAGGTTTATTTCTGTTGTTTTGGTGCTGGGAATTGAACCCAGGAGCATTCTACCTCCGAGCTACATAATCTATATGACAATCCGTGGTAATTTGCTGAGGTTGCTTTACATCTCAATACTCGGTCAATTTTGGTAAGCACTTCATGTAAACCTGAGGAGAAAGTATCTATTTCAGTCCTTGGGCTCGGCATTCTATGTACGTCATGATGTCAAATGTGTCTATCACCATGTTCGGATTTTCTAAAGCCGTAGGAATTCTGTCGTACGTGCATTCCATCAGTTACTGTGAGCAACGTGTGGTCATCTTTTAAAATCACTATGCTTTCCTATTTTTCTGTTTCTCTTTTCAGTTCTGTCTACTTTGGCTTTGTGCATTTCGAGGCTCATTAGTCAGTGATTATGAATGTAAAGTTTCTACATCTTCCTCATCCCTCTTTCTCTTTCGTAATACTCCTTTCCTTCACAGTCAGTTATGTCTGGTAATAAAATAGTCACTCCACTTCCTCTTGTTTGGCGTTTGCTTGGCTTATTTTTCTCAATCCTTCTACTTTCAGCCTCTCAGGTTCTTACGTTTATGACACGTCTCTTATAAGCAGAATGTGATTTCATTATCTAGCCTAAATATTGCGGTCTTTTCATTTGAAGTATTCAATCCACTTGGGGTGTGTGTGCGCGTGTGTGTCACTTGGGATTGAACCCAGGGGCAGTCTACCTCCGAGCTACACCCCCAGCCCTATTTTATTTTTATTTGGAAACAGGGTCTCGCTAGGTTGATGAGAGTCTCACTACTTGCTGAGACTGTCCTCGAACCTGAGATCCTCCTGTCTCAGACTCCCAAGTACTGGGATTACAGGCGTGCACCACAATCCCCAGCCAATCTACTTCATTTTTATGGAATTGCTGTTTGTTTCTGTTTTTACCAACTTTTTCTATTCTTACTTTCTTCCATCTTCCCTACTTTCATATTGATTAAGTATTTTTATTACGTCTACCCCCTCCGATCTCATTGGCCTGCTATTCTTGTGTGGTGATCAGAACTCCCTTCCTTGACCTATTAAAGTCTACTCTAAAGCGGTGCTTTCCGACTCCCCGGGCAACACGGGAACTTAGTCCCCTGAACATCCTTACCCCATCCCGTCTTACTTGCTACTTTTCTCAAACTTTCCATATACTTTAAGCCACACAAGACACTACCATCGTTGACTTTATTGTCTATCCTCATTTCATTTCTGCTGCTTGTGTTTGGAGATTTCCTACTCTCTGGGATGAGGACAACTTCCTCATCCCAGAATTGCTTCCTTTGATATTTATTTTATTATGAATCTGCGGATGATAAATCCCCTCAATTTTTTAATATGAAAAAATATGTTTCCCTTAATTTTTTGGAAGACCTTTCCGCTAAATTTTTTCCAGCACTTTAGAAATGTATCATTTTCTTGACAAAACAACTGACTGATGGGAAGAAATCCGTCAAGAAATCCTGAATGAATAAACAAAAATAAAAGAGTAGGAAGACCCAGAGTGACATCAGTAACATTGAATGATCCCAAGAGGGAAAAGACATCCAGTGTGGAGATGTAGATTCTCTTTCTCTCTCTCTCTCTCTCTCTCTCTCTCTCTCACTCTCTCTCTCTCTCTCTCTCTCTCACTTTCTCTCTCTCTCTCTCTCTCTCTCTCACACACACATACACACACACGCGCGCGCGCACACACACCATGCATCCATCAGTACATTTATTAATTAATACATTAATTAGAATGTTACTGTATTAGATTCCGCAACACAAAATGTGCAAACATGTTCTTTTAATTGCCCTCGGGGAGCTTATAATCTAAGCCCTAAAATGCATATTTGTTTATTTTAAAGGTCATTTTATACTACTTTCAATCCTTCTTAAGTGCATACCACATATTAAAAAGTTACCATACATGCTTACACAGGCCCACACAGTAGATCTACAGACCAAAACAGAATAAATATTCACTTTCCCCAGGCTCTGCTACCGAAAAGTGTTTGTTTCCTATTTAGACTATTATAACACACTGTCAGAGATATGAAAACATGGAACACACAAAGTTTCTAAAAAAGGCTTGAGAGAGGGAGCCGTGTGTGTGGGGGGCAGTGTTTTATAAGTAAGAATTCACAGGAAGAAGACAAGAGTCATCTTTACAATTAACCTACGTGGTTTATTCTACCCCACATTTAGGTTTCAAGAGCTCCTTCAAAAATAAAGGATGAAGATCTGTAAGCTCTGCCTCGTGTTTTTCAATAGCTGGGATTCCTCCGTTTCCTCTTCGCTGTGGTTTTACGGCTCTCTCCAGGCCCATAAATTACAGAGTAGTAATAGGCCCTTCCAGAAGAGAGGGGCGAAATGCGATAATTGACGTCTCCCCCAATCCTCGAGCACTTGGGCTCCATTATTCTTTTCTTTAATGGTCCTGGTCCCTCAGTCTCCCTGAACATAAATCAGGTGGGACAGCCCCAGGAGAGCTGGTTCCGAGAATCGGGTCCACAGCAGACACCCAGCGTCTGTCCATGTAGCCGGTTGTGTTCAGCAGCCTTGTGATTTTTGTCGGGTGCATGTGTTGGGAGGGTAGTGTCACAGCCCAGGTAGCACGACACACAGTGTTGGCATGAATCATTGCTTCTCTCTCTCTCTCTCTCTCTCTCTCCCTCTCTCTCTTTGGGTGTGTGTGTGCTGAGGATCGAACCCAGGGGCATTCTACCTCCAAGCTACATTCCCAACCCTTTTTATTTTTTTTGTTTTGAAACAGTCTTGCTAGGTTGCTGAGAGTCTTGCTAAGCAGCTTAGGCTGGCCTCAAACCTGCGATCCTCCTGTCTCAGCCTCCCAAGTACCGGGATTACAGCCATGGGCCACCGCGCCCGGTGGTCCTTGCTTCTCTCTTCCAATGCACTGGTGCAGTGGCACATGGAGAAGAAAGGACAGGTCAGGACAAGGGGCTTGAATCGGTTGTGTTGAGTAAGCAGCCAGTTGGCACCCATTTTCTAAGTGGCTTCCGGAGGGTCACACAGACCGTCCCAAAGCTCAGGGTTCCCTCTCCGCCATCACTGATGTGCTGCGACTAGGCATGTGTCTCCTTTAGGAAGATAAAGCTCTAACGCGAGCTCACCTGTTTATCACCTGCTTCAGGCAATTATCATGAGTAATGGCCACTGGCCACCCAGCGGTTTTGTCACTGAGGATTACACTGCACTCGCTCTCTGTTACGGGATGGATTCTGTGACCCCGCGCTCTCTTTCTCGCGGCTCACCCTCACCAATCTTGCCATTGCCCACGTGAGACAAGCTCGTGAAGGAAGGGGCTATGTCTCTGTAATTCCCCTATTTTTTAACATATATTAAATGTTGGCCATTTATAGAATGGGTCACTTTAAGATGGGCCGCTTCACGTTTCAACATCATAAGTTATTCTCTCAAAGAAGAGAATGCTCCTTTCAGCCCGGGAATATCCTTTACCTCATGAACCTACAAAGTACACGGTGAGAGCTTATTTTATAGGAATTGCCTCTTGAAGATAGCTACTCCATGCGTCCTGTGCATCATATCAGATAGAGAATCCTGGTGTGTTTTGAGGGAGGGAGAGCGCTGGTCTAAGAGCTGTGCGGGGCTCGGGTGGTTAGCATGAATCTTGAGGATGGAAAAAAAATGCGATCTTTGTGTTGATTTTCAGAAAGAGTCAATCAGACTAGAGGAAATGAATTGGAATGCAGAAAAATAAAGAAAACCAGCAGTCCAACTTGAGAAAGTGAAGACAGGCATGATGCGTCTTTCTTCCAAATGTCTTCCATGGGTAGAGAATGGCACTGACCCAGGAAAAGACAGGGCTGGAGGAAAAGAGGAAGAAAGACAGGAACTAGAAGATTCTCACACCACAGTCCCCAGAGCTTGCCCTCTGCTGAGGGCTACCCACTTGCTTATGCCAGGGAACCCTGCCTCGAGGACAGACGGCTCTGGGGACCAGTGCTCTCATGAAACACATGAAAGTACCTCTCCACATTGGGTACAGTGGTAGGAGCCTGTAATCCCAGTACTTGGGAGACTGAGACAGGAGGATCTCAGGTTTGAGGTCAGCCTCGGCAACTTAGCGAGACCCTGTTTCAAATTATTGAAATATTAAATGGGGCTGGGGTATAGCTCAGAGGTAAAATTCCCCTGGGTTTAATCTCTAGTACAAGAAGAAGGAGGAAGGGTGGTAGTGGTGGAGGAGAAGGAGGAGGAG
>PVJS01012466.1:0-26305 GCA_004027185.1 Glis glis
TGTGTGTGTGTGTGTGTGTGTGTGTGTGTGTGTGTGTGTGTTGCTGAAGATTGAACCCAGGGGCATTCTACCTCTGAGCTACACCCCAGCCCTATTTTATTTGGAAACAGGGTCTCACTAAATTGCTGAGAGCCTCACTAAGTTGCTGAGACTGACCAGGAATCTGCAATCCTCCTGTCTCAGCCTCCCCAAGTACTGGGATTACAGGTGTGCAGCACCACGCCTGGCTTCTATTCGTTTACTTTGTGGCGTTTTAACAAAGAAGGAAGCAAGTCAAAGAATGTGTACTTTGGTCAGAATGAGAGCATCTATATGAATAAGAGAATTATTGAAGTAGTAAATCAATGTTGGGGACACATATTTTTATGAGGAACTTTGGTTATTAAGTTCACAGGTTCCTATTCATGAAGTCTTTAGAAGTCTCCTTTACATGCACACATATACACATACTCACAGACATGCATATACACATATATACATAGGTACACATACATGCAGCCGCTGATGGACAGGGGCTGCAGTCTTCAGGTGTTTTGCACCCTACGATTACTGTGGAGTGTAGGAGAAAGAAAGCACCTTGTGTCTGACAGTAGATACCTGGGGGAGGAGCAGCTCTTGGTGCGCTCAAAGCAACACTTTCTAGTGTTGAGGCTGCACTGAGTGTTGGACATGGCACCTGTGCACGAGAACACCCTTTGTTCTTTCATAAACATCATTTCTAATATGCCAAGGAGAATTGTGCAGCACAAGTCACAACTACACAGTGCTTGCTCCACATCACCTGAGTGTGTGTGCATTTGGCTTTATACAAATGGGGTAGGCTGGAAAAGCACCAGTTATTGGGGAGTGACAACCCCCCAGTACGTAACACACTATGCTGACTGGGTGGTTAATCATACGGAAGAGCCATTCTCTGACTCCAGGACGCTCACCCAAGGAGTTAAAATAAGGACACTATGTATTTAATGGAAGAAAGGGGACATGTTTCAGCTAAGGAAATAGAGAAGGTGCCATGAAAATGCACTGCTGGAAGATGTATGCTCAGTCAGGAATCATAAAAGCAGATGTGAAATTAAGCGTGAACCTCCAATGACAGAAATGGGAAAGGAGAACGTTCTAGGCACGGGGCCGGCGTAAACCCAGCTGCGGAAGAAGGACACGTGGCTCACGGAGAACACTGAGTCCTGTTTTGCCTGGCACTCGGGGTGGCAGGTAAGGCTCGAAACATGGGGTGAAGGAAACTGGCAAGCTAGTGTGCCAAGTGGGGGATTAGGACCTAGAGGGAGGTGAAATGGTCGGAAGTACCATCCTGGTCACTTAGAGGGCCGTGGTGCGGCAGAACCTTACGGTCTTGCCATCGTAAATGGGTCTGATGTGATATGACGAGACTAGAGAAATTGGATGTAAATTTATGTTTTTGAATATGTTTGTTGTTTCACATGATACATTTAGGGTATGCAGCTCCTTTTGCAGTTCTTATTTGTACTCTTTAAGTTTGGAAATGAAGCCATATTTTTGTATTTCTTTAATCCATGTGTTTTCTTCTGTGCTATACATTATAAATTGATGTGTGTATTATACTTACACATTCAAACACATAAATAAGAGGGGGTGAAACCCGCAGCCTTTGCGCTCCTACAGCCTCTGCGGAGAGATCCTAAGCAGTGTAATCTTGGTGGTGTGATGTACAGAAATGGAAAGAACATTAAACCATATTTAAGAAAAAATGGGGGGCCATGGTAGAGCCGATGTTCTGTGAGCCGCCATGTTTCAGAGAGCTGGGGCACAAACACACATTTCAATTTAGGAGGCAACAGACATGGGGAAGTTTGTTTATCACAGCTCAGAATTTTAGGGGACATAGCAAAGGCGTGGGAGGAATGAGAAGGGGAGGAGTGGACGAGTGGGAATTTTGGTTAGAGTAAAGGAGGCCCACACTCGATTGGAGACGGCGGCGGTGAGGAAGGGTGTGGAGGTGGCTGGGGAGATACCTACGTTTTTAGGAGGTGACTGGGGGGAACTTTCACTAACAGCGCAGGCTCACTTTGCCTGGGGTTCAGATAGCGATGACAGTTAGCAAAGAGAACAGACAGCCGCAGAAGTGCCCTTTAAGGGTCTTTCAAATCACCCATAAAGTGCTGTGTGTGTGCACAGTATTGAATACATGTGATACACAGAAGTAGCTGGCTTGTGTTGGGGAGGTGTATCACATGCCCCCCCTTTTGTACTGAGATTGAACCCAGGGGCATACATCCCCAGCCCTTTTTTTAATTTTTTAAAAAAAATTTGAAACAGGGTCTTGTTAAGTTACTGAGAGTCTCGCTAAGTTACTGAGGCTGGCCACAAACCTGTGATCCTACTGTCTCAGCCTCCCAAGGATGGGGATTACTGGCATGTGCCACCCTGCCTGGCTCATCCCATGCCTTTTGAAGTTAGACTCCCATCCAACATGGCAAGATGACCATCCTGGGAGAAGGATACAGAAGTGAGACTGATCGCAGGATGGTGGACTCTTCTGCCATCTGAGGTTCACACATGGTCCACGACACATGTCCATTGCAGCTTGTTCTCCCTCTCTCTCTCTCCTTCCCTTCCCTTCCCTTCCCTTCCCTTCCCTTCCCTTCCTTTTATTAAGGATGTTGAGTTGCTATTAAGGATGTTGAGTTGAATTTGGGCAAAGAGAAGTTTGTCGTAACAGCACTGTATTGTTATCTCCTTAATCAGCGCATCCATAGGGATGCAGGGCTTTCCCTTCATAATGCCAGTGCACACGGTCCTGCTTTTTCTTTTTCTTTTTCTTTTTCTTTTTCTTTTTCTTTTTCTTTTCGGTGATGCTCGCCCATCGGTGATGCTCAGAGTGATGTAAAAGAGCACTTTAAGCATTACTTGTACCTCGCCAGGCTTAGTGAGACCTCAAGGAGAAGGGAGTCCTCTCAGGTTCATTCATTCAGGGACCATGTACTGGATATCTGAGTCGGGCATTTGTATCATAATTTAAATGCATGCTAGACACTGAAAATCACGCAGAGATGGGTCAGACAGCGGTTCTGTCTTCAAGGATCCTATTGACAACAGAATTTCTTTTGTTTGCTTTTCTTTCTTTCCAGTAGGGTAAGGTCACAGAAACATAAGGATTTGGGGGAGGGGCCTTTCTCCCTTTTCTTGCCACTTTTAGCATGGGTGATTGAAACATCTTTGGTTGAAAGTAAGAATACTGGGTGTGAGGGTGCATATATGTTTTATATGTAAGGTCTAGCAGAAATTTTTAGAGAAATCCAAAGGACCCTCCTGCGCGTTGCCATGGGGACAGAGACTGTTAAAAGGAGCCGCCATTAGCCAATCAGGTTGACACTCTGAGAACCTTTGAGTCTCCAAGTGGTGTTAGTGACCCCCTGGGGGATGCTACCTGGGTATTTCAGCTGTCAAACCTGGCATGTAGAAGGGATGGGGCAAGGACGCCTTAAATATAGAGCAGTGGTTACATCTAGGTAGAGCACCATTTGAGAGAGAGAGAGACAGACAGACAGACAAAGACTTTCCAACAAATATGTGCTCTGGTTGAGATATTCACATAAACAAATCCTAATTTTCTAGAACTTACTATAGAACACACTTTGAGTGACTACCAACATTTTCATTACAATGTAAACTGAATACTGTGAAATGAATGCCAATAACTTGAATATGTCCTACTTTTAGCAGAATATCAGGGAACATAGTCATAGGAGGAGGGCTGGAGGAAGAAAGAATGTGGAAGTTGTAGGGATAGGTAAATCATTGTAGAGTTGACACATATCCCAAGACCATTAATAAAGGTCCTCTGTACTCCTGGGTAAAGGGACAGTGAGCAACCCGGCTCGTGCACAGGGCCAGGCCCTAGGCTTCTGCCTCCCTCTCTCCCTGCCACCCACCAGACGCTGCCTGGCCGTACTTTAGTCTGCAGCACACCTGGTCATTGTTCTGGAATAGATGTTGACTTTGGTGTCAGATTTGGTTTTTTGGAATCAAGACTTTCTGAATGTGACATGCATGTTTACCTTCCTTTCTTTTCTTTCCTTTCCTTCCTTCCTTCCTTTCTTCCTTTCTATATCTTTGAGTAAAGATAAGGCTCAAACGAGTAGGTTTTAAAGGTAGCATTCACAGATTTCTTCCAGGTGTTTTAGTCAAGTAGTGTGTGGTTTTGTTTTATATAATTGCATACTGGTTATTTTCACTTTGCTTATTAGTAAGCACATATAAGCATATGTTTAAAATATGTTTTAACCCAAAAGGATGACTGTAAAGCTGTTTATGGTCAGATAAGAAACAAGCCGGGTGTGGTGGTACACACCTGTAATCCCAGTAATTGGGAGGCTGAGACAGGAGGATGGCAGTTCAGGACAGCCTCAGCAAGTAGTGAGACTCTCAGCAGCCAAGCGAGACCCTGTTTCAGAACAACAACAACAAAAAAGGGCCAGGGTGTAGATAGGAGATAGAATGCCCCTGAGTTCAATCTCCAATACCATACACACAGAAAGAAAGAAAGAAAGAAAGAAAGAAAGAAAGAAAGAAAGAAAGAAGGAAGGAAGGAAGGAAGGAAGGAAGGAAGGGGAAAAGGAAAAGGAAGAAAGAAAGAAAGAAAGAAGAAAGAAAGAAAGAAAGAAAGAAAGAAAGAAGAAAGAAAGAAGAAAGAAAGAAAGAAAGAAAGGAAGGAAGAAAGAAAGAAAGAAAGAAAGAAAAGAAAGAAAGAAGGAAGAAAGAAGCTCAGTTTGCTCTTCAATAGGCTAACTTGTGAAGTTAACCTTTCTCCAACTTGCGGAATGCCATGATTATCAACAAAGGTGCTGTTCTATTGGTATAGATGAGGCTTTCAAAAAAAGACGCATGCTGCAGATTCCAGCTCCTCCGTGCTTATATGTACCAGTTGGCATGGCTACGGGTCCGCTTCCTCTGCTGGCTGGAGCTGGAGCTATTTATAGTCTCTCTTCTTGGCTTCCGCATTAGCGTATCAGCGTGTATTTATGCAAGGGCGAGCTCTGAGCCCATATAAGACTGTAGTTTAGAAACCTAGTAGCCTCATTTGCCTCTTGCTCTCTGGAGACAGAGAATGATCTTGTATTTTGCCAACATAGAAATGGAACAGGATGGAGTGGAGTGAGAAGGCGCATCGCTCTGACCCACCGCACCCGCAGGCGACATGAGCGAGACTCAAAGCCCAGCCTAAAATTTCTCCGAGGACAAGCGATGGGGACATCTTCCCAGATGAAGGGGCTGCCATCAGTGGGGCTAGATTAAATCTTTAGTTCCTTTGAGAGGTGGGCAATAACTCAAATTCCCTTATCATTTTCTTTGACTACCAGAGGTATTAATGTCTCCCTTGAGGCCCCTGATTCCCCATGATGACGTCAGGGCAGGCAGGGTGACGAAATGGGGAGACTATGGGCCAGAGAAGACTGGCTTTTAATCTGGGTCACACATGACATTGTAAATGTCAACCTCCCTAAATTTCATTGTCCTCATCTGCAAAAATGGGAAAATATATCACCCCTCCCCATGGGGAAGTTATGAGGTGTAGGGAGAGTATAAACCCCAAGCAAATATCTGGCACACTAAATGATGGTCAGACCTGAAAACTCAGGAATAATGAAAGAAAAGAGAACATAGACTGTCTTTCCCTTGAGGATTCACATGAAGGCTTTTAGTCAAAATGAACACAAGGTCAAGTGTATCTTTGGGATCCTCTGTCTCTGCCCTTGGCATCCACTAAATCCATGGTCATCTTGTCCTCTAAAACTCTTCATCTGAGAGATGGATCACAGCGCCCTTACGTAAGTCCCTCCCTTCTCCCATAAAATGACCTCCCGATAAAAAAAGGGCTGAGGGCTGAGGAGTTAAGACAGTCTCACAAATTATTATGCTCAATCTTTGTTTTTTTTTTTGGACATGGTATTGAATCCAGGGGGCATTCTACCGCTGAGATACACTCCCCAGTCCTTTTTATTTTTGAAACAGGGTCTCACTAAGTTGCTGGCGCTGGCTGCGAACTTGCAATCCGCCTGACTCATCTTAGTAGTGTGTAAACATAAGACTGGAGCCCTGGTTAAGCCTCCCTAGCCTTTGGAACTCGGTACCCTTATTTAGAGCACTCTCCTTGGGTTGAGTCTTCAGAGAAGATAAGAAATTTTCTGTACTCTTTTGCTGTTTTAGAAAAGATGACTGATAGCATTCTGAAATTTGAGATTAACTTTAAATAGTAGCCAAATGAATTTTAAGAATAACCAGTGTCCCTGTGGGCATTCCCTAGCACTCTGCCCGCCCCTGCTGTGCAGGCTGATTTCAGCATCCAAGAGAAGGCTGCGGGAAAGGATGGGCGGGAGAAAGCAGATGGGGTGCTCCTGGACTAGCGCACCCTCCAGCAGACGGGGATGGGGGGGCTGCCTTCTCTGCGACCCACCTGTGTCTGAGGCGCTTCTTTATCCATTGTGAAGTAAGGTGAAAGAGGTACAAACTTTAGATGTGAAAAATCAGATGAAATGTCATTGCAATCTGTAATTTAAACTTTAAGTGACTTAAATTATTGCTATATTGCTTTTTTTTCTAATCATACAAGTAATACATGCTAGTAATAGAAAATTTGAAAAGAGGAAAAAATCCAGAAAATAAAAATCACCTCCACCTCAAGTTTTAACTGTTATTAATATCTTAGGTAAGTGTGTGTTGTGGGGGGGTACTGGGGATAGAACCCAGGGGCCTTCTACTTCTGGGCTACACCCCCAGCCCTGTTTTATTTTTTTAGTTTGAAACAGGGCCTCACTAAGTAGCTGAGACTGGTCAGCGAACCTGCGATCCTCCTGTTTCAGCCTCCCAAGTACTGGGATCACAGGCGTGCACCACCACACCAGCTCTTGGGGGCTTTTTGCCCAAGTACTTTTCTCTCAGTCATCCTTCACACACGCTTGAATATATGCAGTTATTATGCACATAAATAGTGGTTGAGAAAATAGTATACAAGTAGAATTATAGCATTTGTTTTTTGAAAAAAATTAATGAGAAACATAGGAGTCGTAGTTGAGAGAGCATCTCTATGGCTAGAAAGAGCCGTGTGGCTTTTATTGGAGCATTATTACACATCGTCATGAGGTACAGCTTCATAGTATACTATGATTTGAGGTGAGAATAGCATTTGAGCCTGCATTTCCTCAGCTGCAAAATGCAGGGCTGTATATCTACACAGACACCATGGAGGCGCAAGGACAGGGTGAGTGTTACACATGAGGGCTGAGGACCAGGCCTGCAGGTAGTCTGGCTTCTCCAAGCTGTAGATAAAGCCAATGAGCATCGCTGACTTCCCACCTTTCTAGTGTTTTTACTCTGTCCCTTCTTCTGATCAGTCCTTTTGCCCATTTTTAAAACTCCTGCTAGTCCTAGGAAGTCTACTTCAAACTTTGCCATGCTTACGGAAACTTTCCAAGTGTAGGGATTCTCCCCAGAGAGTTGCGAGGAGGCTGGGTGGTGCAGCGGTTAGCAGTCTTCACTAAACTCCCAAGTTCAATGTCAGCTCTCTCATTCCACACTCTGCAGGCTCGGGACAGTGACGGAACCGCTCAAGGTCTGCCTAGGCTCTGCTTGAAGATGGTGTCATTGGAGTACCTACCTGGTTGGGGACTGTTGAGGGGATTCAAAGAGTTAAAACATGCAAAATGCTTAACACAGGGCTCAGCCACTGTTAGCTATGATTACCCAGGACATGCCGAAACACAGCCCCTTTGAAATTAAGAGCAACTTCCTGAAGCCTGCTTCTCCGCATCATCGCGCTTCCTCCTACCTAGGACCAAGGCCCCACATGCCAAGGATGTGAAGACTGACAGGTTTCCAAGGAACTCAGCCTAGTCAAATCTCCATATGTATATTTCCTGCCTTTTGGCCCACTGTGCCTTCTCCTCTCCTCTCTCCTCTCTTCTCTCTCCTCTCTCCTCTCTCCCCTCTCCCCTCTCCCCTCTGCCCCTTCCCCTCCCCCTCCTCTTCTCCACTTCTCTTCTCCTCTTCTCCTCTCTCCTCCTCTCTCCTCTCTCCTCTCCTCTTCTTTTCTGAAAGCTTCCCCTGCTTCTGAGTCCTGGAAGATAGAGATTTGATGGGAGAGGTCTCCTCCATCCTCCTCAAAGCTGGCTTTATGTTTTTTGTTCATTCGTTTTTGTTTTTGTTTTGACTTTTATTAGTGTACTGTAATTATATATCATAGTGAGTTTTATCTGAAGTCCCCTATATTTCCTATTTTCTCTCTCACTTCTACATATGAGAGAAAACATATGACCCTGGCTGATGATCAGCTGAGACTGGCTGATCTCAATATAGTGTTCTCCAGGCCCATCCATTTCCCTGCAAATGACATAATTTTGTTCTCCTTTATGACTGAGTAAAACTCCACTGTGTGTATGGACCATGTTTTATTTAGCCATTTCTCTGTTGACAGACACCTAGGTTGGTTCCATAATTTGGCTATTGTGGATTGTGCTGCTATAAACATGGGTATACATGTATCACTATAGTATTCTAACTTTAACTCTTTGGGAAAGATTACAAGGAGTGGTCTAGCTGGGTCATATGGTGGTTCCATTCCTAGTCTTTTGAGAAACCTCTTTACTGATCTCCAAAGTGATTGTGCTAATTTGCAGTCCTACCAACAGTGTATAAAAGTTTCTATTTCCCTACATCCTCACCAGTATTTATTGTTTTTATTTTTGATGATTGCTATTCTAACCAGAGTTAGAATGAAATCTTAGTGTAATTTATAATTTGCATTTGCATTTTGATTGCTGATGATGTTTTCATTTCTTCATATATTTAATGGCCATTCGTATTTTTTTGAGGAGTGTCTATTTAGTTCAGTTGCCCATTTTTTGATTGGGTTATTTGTTTTCTTAGTGTTAAGTTTTTAAAGTTCTTATATATTCTAGGTATTAGTCCTCTATCAGAGGAGGAGCTGGCAAAGGTTTTCTCCATTCTGTAGGCCCTCTCTTCAGACTCTTGATTGTTTCCTTTGCTGCGCATTTTTTAATTTGATGCCACCTGGCTTTGAATAAACCTATTTTCCTTGCGAGCCTGTCTCCCTAGTTTTAGTGGGTTGACCCCGTAAAGCCTTAACTTTTGCCCTTACTGTTCTAACCCTGCACGAGGATTACTTGGTGGTACATTCATTTTTGAGAAAAGCTTGGATTTTATCTTAGCCATTACTTATATTCACTGTAAACCTACCCCAGTACCAGAAGTGATAGACTTGAATTCACACATGTTGAACTTGATTGCATCCGGCGGGAAGCTGCAAGAGAAAGGCAGAACTTCCTGAGACAGCAGCAAGACTACGACTGGATTACTGAGGCCTCGTGGTTCTTGGAAGTATTAGGCACCTAAGATTAAAATAGTAAAAGAAATGAAAAATATTTTTCTTAATTAACTTTTATTTTAAGATAGTTTTAGATTTACAAAGTTATTGCAAAAATGGTACAGAGAGTTCCCACAGGATCTATGCCCAGTTTCCAATATTTTTTTTCATCTTAGGCTAGTTTGGTACACTTGTTACAAGTAACGATACTGATATGCCATTATTAAATGAAGCTCATCCTTTATTGAGATGTCCTTTATTTCCTCCCTAAGGACCTTTTAAGTCCCAGAGTCCCATCCAAGATTTCATCTTACACTTAGTGGTCTTGTCTTCTGAGGCTCCTCTTTGGTTGTGACAGTTTCTCAGACTTTCCTTGTTTCTGACAACCTTGACAGTGTTGAGGATAACTGGCCAGGTATCTTGTAGAATGCTCTTCAACTGGTATTTTTTTAAAACAATGAAAATATCATCATATACCATACAATTCACTTTTTAAAACAAGTGGGTAGCAAGCTAAATTTAAAATAGTTCCCTGGTAGCTTGATCCTGTTCAAGCTAAAATTTATTAACGAAATCGGATTACTTAAATTGTAGACCAAGTAACTTCCAGATAGGAAGTGTGTTATTTAAATCCCCTTTACATGGCGAGCTCAGCCAGGTCTGGTGAGCATTGATCTGAGAAGGGCTGGAATGCGTTTTGGCAAAGCGAACTGGAAGGTCATCTTGGGTTTGTTGTTGCCCTGGAAATGCTGAAAGGAATGCATTTGTCCTGGCATCGTGGACTGTTTTGGACACAGCTTCTAGCAGGGTCCTTGTTTTTATACACTAACTGAAATAGTTCTGATGTCAGAGGAGCTTGCATTTGGAAAACAGAAAGGAAAGTGGAAATATATCATTCACCTTGGGGACAGACTGGCAGAGGATGGGCAGGGACAGTCAGAGAGTAGAAACAGGGATGTTCAAGTGGGACTCCCATCTGTGTGGCGTTCCCTGCGCAGCCTGCTCATTCATTCATTCATTCATTCATTCAACAAATGTTTACTCAGTGCCTACCATTGCCAGAAACTCTTCTCAGTTCTTGGGGTAGAGCAAAGGACAGTAGACTAACGCAGGTTCTCATGGAGGCTGCGGGCTGGTGTGCAGACCCACAGTAAACACACGAGCATGTGCGTGTGTCAGGAGCAGTACCTTTGAAGACACATAAGTCAGGATCAAGGTGACAGAGACTGGTGACTAGGAGGTGTTCCAGAAAGACCTCTGACTTTTGAACAGAGGTACTGATAGATAGTTGAATGAGAGTGTGTCTAAAACATGAATTCCTCTTCAGAGGGAGTTATCTCTTATTATCACTTATTCACTCAAAATGAGTCAAAGGACAGAGGATCTTTTATAGAGCTGCCATTGTGCTATGCCCCAGGGATTTACTAATTAGTAAAATACAGTAAAATCCCTGCTTCTATGGAATGTATGACCTATGACCTTGGGCAGCAGCAGATGTTAATCAGTTACAATAAGTCCTCTAGTGACACTTTGTGAAAGACTTGGAAAGGTTGAGCCTGGGGGGGGGGGTCTGTAAACCAGGAGGGGCGTGAGGAGCTGAGCTGGTATAACCAGATGGTCATGGAGGGCTTCCCAGAGGAAGCACCTCTAGAGACCCTGGGGGTGGAGTTGACTCTGCCTACCCAGAGCAGGAGAGGGCAGCTAGAAGAACCTGGGACTCAGAGTGTGAGACATTCTGAATCATTTGTTAACATCTTCTCCTTGGAAATGAATATTCTTCATCATCATTATAAGTGCCCAGTAAAGTAAATGTGAATAAACGAAGCTGGAAAAGGCCATCTAGTTTACTTCCTTTGACTTTTTTTAACTTTAAAGTGTGTTAGATTTTGCTAAGATAAGCTAGAATGTGCTATTACATACCAAATCATTGATACCTTGCTCAAATAGCTGCAAATTAGAAGAGATCATATGGCAGTATTTTAAAAGTGATCGTGTTAATAAGAAAAAGAAAGGATTCCTTTAGGAAGCCAGGTTTTAACTTCAAGACATGGAAGAATCTTTGATTTTCTTTTTTTTAAAAAATATTAAATGAAATTTTAGAGGAGGCACTTAACTGTATTATACAGTACTGTTCCGAGAGGCAAAACAGCTCTCTCCAGGGAATGCTTTTTAATCTAATAAAATGAATTATCTTTGTTTAAAGCTCTTTCTCTGGTACATTCAGTTACTTAAATCCATGCATCATCTTTTAAGAGTGCTTTGATATGACACAGCTCGGAGTCAAATGACTTTATAAAGGCTGAACAATGCTTTTGTTCAGGATGCAGAAATGCCTAATCTTGCCCTTTTAAAATGTCTCTGCCTTTTTAGGAAAGTCCAGATGTAATTGTGGAATAATCCTACACGACAGGTTCGCAGCAGTGGTATTGGTTAATAACGATGAGGGTGAAGGTGGTAGCATGGGTTTGTTAAATGTGGAGGTCACGTTTGGTCAGAACCCCTCCCTACGGGTAGCAAGTGCGCACTGACCACTACGTGCTAGGTTTCATATTTCTGTTAGTTAACAGCAATAACACACACCACCAAAAAATCCATTTACTCTTTATATCCTTTCTAGACCTGCAATAATTTTAACCAAACCCTGAAACTTAAAAACATTCTGTTTGTGAATTTCTCATTTTTTGGGGGGTGTGGTACTGGGGATTGAACCCAGGGGCATTCTACCTCTGAGCTACACCTCCAGTCCTATTTCATATTTTATTTTGAAACAGGGTCTCACTAAACTTGTGGAGGGTCTCACTAAGTTGTGGAGGCTGGTCATGAACCTGTGGCCTCTTGTCTCAGGCTCCCAAGGACTGGGATTACCATGCCGGCTAATTTTTTTTATGATGAAAGTAACATGTACAATTTTAAGAAACAGAAGAAAGTATAAAGAGATAGGTATTTGATCCAACCACTAAACCATCTTCTGAAAGCATATGAAAGGGATATTTTAAATGAAAATAGTTTTATTATTTTTATGATAATAAAAATATGCTTAACATAGAAACAAAAGCCAGTAGGAATGGAATCACCACTGTTGTAGTTTTGGTGTATTTCTGGGGTGTGTGTGTGTGTGTGTGTGTGTGTGTGTGTGTGTGTGCATGCACGTTTCATATTCTAAAACTTGAACTAAAATCTGTTTCCAGACAGGAAGGGATAAGAAATACATTTTAGAGGATTGTCTATTTTCAACAAAATTTTCAAAGTAGCTCTTTCTTTAAAATATTGGGTTCTCACAATTTAAAAGTTATTCTGATATCTTCAGGGTGGTTAATTTCACAGTTTCAGTTGCGGTTTTGAGGGCTTTATTTTGAATGACAATTTAATGCTCATGAATGTGTCATTTAAAAGAGTTGCTAATTTATTTAATGAGTAATTCATATTCATTGAATAGAAACATGGCAAAAAGGGGCTAAGCATGCATTCCACAATCCCCCAGACATTGTACTTTTATATTCTCTTAGATTTTTTGCATGCACACATTTGTTTTGGGTGTGCATATATTTATATAAAATTATTTTATATTATTTGTATTATTCCATGAATTATTTTCCTCATTGAGTATTGTGAACCCTTTTCTATTTCACTCAACATAATTCTCTATAAGTATTTTCAGTGGCTGAATAGTATTTCATTTTATAGAAGTACTTTTTAAATAATTTTATTGCTAAAAAAGAAACTGGGTTGGTTTTCCATTATTAAAACAGTACAATAGTGAACATTGGTGTCAGATTATTACCTAAAGATACATTTTTAGAAATTGAATTTTTTTGCATCAAGTGAGAATATTGCAAAGTTTTTGTTATGTGTTGACAACTTATCCTATTGAAACAGTGGATTAAACTCCCATCAGTTAGTTGAAATTACCATGATGTTTTCCATCACATCTTGATCAACAACGGGTGCTATCGTTCTTCTACATCTTTGCCTGTCTACTAGGCAAAGTAGTGTCTGTTAGTTTCATTTGTTTTCTTATACCTTGACCACTTTGGGAACACCATATTTTTAGACAGTTCAGTTCACAAATATATGTGGGAACCTTTCAGGCATATTCTGTGAAACCTCAGCCCTTGAATGAGGATCCAAAACACATGTAGCAAACAAGATGGCAGTGATTCCAGATTCTGATAGCAGAGAATGGGTGAGGGAGCTTCGAAAATTCAGAATTTGTTCATATTTACTTCTATGTCATGATTAGTGTCCATGATGCTCAATTGGAAATGTATTCTTTAGATGTGTTCCCATTATATACAACAAACTCTCCAATTTCTGAATTTATATTCCGCATAATTTAGTAGTAATTATTCAAGTTCTGGGAGATACTGTGATTTGCCCAAATAAGAAAAAAATAGTTAAATATTATGTAAAAATTTCAGTTTCTGAACTTTACTTTTTGCTAATATTTAAGAAACATGAGCTCCTATAACTAGAGGAGCTGTGGGACTTGTTCCATATTTCACCGTTAGAATGTAAGCTGTCAAAAGTAACATAGTGCTGGGCATGGTGGCGCACCCTTGTGATCCCAGTACTTGGGAGGCTGAAACCTGAGGATCCGGGTTCGCAGCCAGCCTCAGCTACTTAGGCCCTCTGCAACTTTGTGAGACCCTGTTTCAAAATAAAGAATAAAAAAATAGGACTGGGGGTGTAGCTTGGAGGTAGAATGCCTCTGGGTTCCATCCCCAGTACCGCAAAAAAAAAAAAAAGTAATATGGTACTGGGTGTGGTGGCACATGCCTATAATCCCAGTCCTTGGGAGGCTGAGATAGGAGGATTGCAGGTTCAAGGCCAGCCTCAGCAACATAGTGAGACTCTCAGCAACCTAGTGAGGCCCTCCCTGTTTCAAAACAAAAAGTTAAAGGAAAATAAAGGGGGGACTGGGAGCTGGGGATGTGGCTTGGAGATAGACTCCCCCTGGGTTTAGCCCCTGTTACCAAAAAAAAAAAAAAAGTAATATGACTTAAAGTCGGAGGTAATTGCAGATCCCCAGGAGGGTGTGACTGTGAATCTCATGCCTGCTTCTTACCTCATGTAGCTGAACATGTAAAACTTCCCCTTCCACCACACAAATATCCCTGCTGTGTGCACAGCCTGCAGATCAAAACCATTGACAGCTGAAAAATCCCCTCAGGTGGTGGCACGGAGCCTGGCGAATGCGGCACACAGGGGACCCTTACAGAAATATCCTTTATTTAATGCTATCACATTTTGAACACTTTGGCCTTCCTAAAGTTTTCCCCTCTTACCACCTAGTTTTTCTAAAACTTCCATTTTTATGTGTACCTAATTCTTAGAAGTCGGTGATTACATTTACTTTCTCTATATTTCCCAGTACTCAAGTTGGCCCTCCTGGTCTTTGTCCTGTCTTATGAGTTATGAAAATGATTATATTTCCCAATGGTCTTGACCTATTATGCAGAAGAGGGACGTGGGGGAGATGGTTTGAGGAGAGCCATCCTTCCGTGAACGAGGTTTCTTTTTTTGGGGGGGGGAGTACTGGGGATTGAACCCAGGGGCATTCTACCACTGAACTACACCCCCAGCCCTTTTTAATTTTTGTTTTTTTAAACAGAGTCTTGCGAGGTTCCTGAGAATCTCACTACATTGATGAGACTGGCCTCAAACCTGTGATCCTCCTGTCTCAGCCTCCCAAGTACTGGAATTAGAGGCGTGCACCAGCACACCTAGCTCATGAATGAGGTTTCAATCTGGGTCCTGTGAAGGTTTTCCTTTATGTGAATTGAGGAGTTCACTTGGGTTTCCAACCTGTGGCCTCATACCACTGGGGAGTGTTCTCTTGCTAACTGAGCTAGTGTCACGTTGATGAGAGGCCATGAGCCGACTCCGTACCCCCGATGCCCTGCATGGTTGGAGCTCCTGAAGGCCTCCGTGTATGTTTTATTCACATCTGTATCATTGGCATGCTTTGAAAATTGTAGGCTCTCAGCAAATACTAATCAGAAAGGGATACTGGCTCTGGGGTTTGTACCAATGACCCAAGGACTAGAAGTTGTGCCTAGTAATACAGACATACTCACACAGGTTTTATCAGAACCAGAGGGTCCATGAATAGGATGGCAGAGGGGCAGCTTCTAATCCCTTAATATGTCCCCATCAGCCATTATTACAATAACGGAGGACCCAGTATCCCACCAGCCGTGTTTTCTCTGTCTGCCCCTAGAGTGACCCTTCTGTGTAGGAGAACACAGTCTTGGGTCATGGAAGTCCCAAGAAGAGGCAATGTCTTATTGAAACCTTAGGATAGGACTGATTCATGTGAAGGATTTCAGGAGGCAGTAGCAGCTGAGAGTAGGGGCAAATGGGGGAGGTGAGAGATGGAGAAACTATTTTTGGCAGCATGTCTTGTTTGAGAACTGAGTTAGGTGTTGATAAGCGAAGAGCAGGAAAGATAAGATGCTCAGTGTCTGTACCATAAAAGGTCCTGAAGCCATATTAGGGATTTGCCCTGAGGGTGTGAGAAGCTATGGGAAGGTGCTGAGGAAAATTAGGGCACCAGTAGATTGGTTTTTTTTTTTTTTTTTTTGCGGTACCGGGGATTGAACCCAGGGGTGTTCTACCTCCGCGCTACACCCCCGGCCCTATTTTTTTATGCTTCATTTTGAAACCGGGTCTCACGAAGTTGCGGAGGGCCTCAGTAAGTAGAGAGAGAGACAGAGACAGAGAGAGAGAGAGAGAGAGAGAGAGAGAGAGAGAAAGAGAGCTGAGGCTGGCGGCGAACCCGGATCCTCCAGTCTCAGCCTCACAAAGTACTGGGATTACAAGCGTGCGCCACCACGCCCGGCTAGTAGATTGGGTTTTGAAAGATCCGCTCCTGGGAGAGCGAAGAATGCATGGGGAAGTGCAAACTGGAAGTAGCTTTCTTAGAAGGTTGAGGCTGACCAGGTACCAGATGATGATGATGGTGCTAACAGTGGGCTGAGTCAGGGTAGTAACAGTGAAAACGAAGAGATAAATGGCTTTGAACACTATTAGGAAGAAGAACGGAGGGGCCTGGGTAGCTGGGTTATTTCCAAATCATTTTATATTTCTTTTCTCCTTCGACAGTTGAAATAGCTGTGCACAGAAATAGGATGGGCATTCTTACCTGTATTTTCTGAATGAGGTACCTGAGGTTCCGAGAAGCTAAACGAGTTTCCCAGTGACGCAGAGCTGGCGAAGGGACTGGAACTTCAGACTTGTTGCCCAGGGGTATGGCTTTTTTCACAGTCCTTTTTTTGGTGATTAATTGAAGTTGGGGGGTATCAAAACACCTCCAAATCTAGTTTTCTTGATCTCCATGGCTGTAAACAGGACTGAAGTATAATCTAATGTGGATAAGGAGCAAGTGAGGTCAAGTGACTTGAAGCAAGGATGTGGGGTAGTGACTGTGACCACCCCTTACTTATGGCTTCACTTTACAAAGTTTCAATTGGCTAAGGGTCCAAAAATATTAAATGGAAAATTCTATATTTTGAGAGAGAAAGAAACCATACTCACCTAACTTGATGAGTGTATATTGTTACACTTGTTCCTTTTAATTACTTGATCTTAATCTCTTACTGTCTAATTTACAAGTTAAACTTCATCATAGGCAGGTAGGTATAGGGAAAAAAACATAGTATATGCAGGGTTTGGTGCTGCCCAAAGTTGAGGTACCCACTGTGGGTCTATATGCTCTGCAGATTAGGGGGGATTGCTGTGCCTGAGTCCTGGACCAACCAACTCCCTCATCCTCAGACCCATTCCTCTGATCTCCAGTGGGCATGCACCATCACTTGGTTTTGCTTTGGACCAAGACTCCTGTGGATTTGATCACCAGAACCTTAAAGGATTCTTTGTCTATATGGGGTGGTTCTAAATGGCTTTATTCACTCATTCATTCACTAGTTGTGTGTGTGTGTGTGTGTGTGTGTGTGTGTGTGTGCATGTGTGTGTGTATATATAACTGGGGATTAAACCCAGGGGCATTCTCTCTCTGAGCTATACTCCTAGCCCCCTTTTTAAAGATTTTTTGTTTTGAAACAGAGTTGCTAGGTTGCTAATGCCGTCCTTCAACCTTCGATCCTCCTGTCACAGCCTCCCAAGTACTGAGATTATAGTACTTGGGCGCCACCACACCTGGCTCATTCACTAATTTTAAATAATTAATTGTTGTGAAATTTACATACCATAGAATTAGCTATTTTAAAGTGAACTATTCATTGGCATTTACTGCAATTACAATGTTGTGTAACTCCTATCTAGTTGCAATACATTTCCATCACTCCGAAGTATAACTCCTTATCTATTAAATAGTCTCTCCCCATCCTTCTCTCCACCTAGCTCCTGGCATCCACCAATATGTATTCTGTCTTTATGAATTTATTTATTCTGGAAATTTCCTATAAATGGTACCATGCAATTTGTGTCTGGCTTCTATTTTGTTTTCTTTTTGTAGTGCTGGGAGTGGAACCCAGGGCCTCACACATGCTAGTCAAGTGCTCTAACACTGAGCCACATCGCCGCCACATCGCCGGCCCTAGTCCTTTCATCTAGTACAGTGTTTTGTAGAACTTTCCACATTATAGCAGCCCTTCATTCCTCTTTGTGGCTGAATAATATTCTATCACATGGACATACCACAGTCTATTTATCCATCCATTCGTTGAGAAACACTTGGGCAGTTTTCACCTTTTGACCATTGTGAACAGTGCTGCTATGAAACTATGTGCATGTGGACTGAGTTGAATTATTGCTTTTATTCCTGTTGGGTATATGTTTAGGAATAGAATCACAGGACCATATAGTCACTCCATGTGTAACTTTTTGAGGAACTGTCAAACTTGGGGGTGGGCTGGGGATTGAACCTAGGGACGTTCTACCTCTGAGCTCTACCCCCAGCCCTTTTTTGTTTTGAAACAGGGTCTCACTTGGTTGCTGAAAGCCTTGCTATGTTGCTGAGGCTGGTCTCGAACCTGCAATCCTCCTGTCTTAACCTCCCAAGTACTGGGATTATAGGTGTCTACCACCATGCCTGGCTTAAACTGTTTTTGACAGTGGATAAGCCATTTTACATTTCCATCAGCAATGAACAAGAATTCCAGTTTCTCTACATCTTCGCCAATACTTACTTTCTGGGTTTTTTTTTTTTTTTGTCTTTTGCTATTGTCGTCCTGAGGTTATGAAAATAGCAAGTGGCTCCTTTTTTGAGGTAATCCTGGTTTCTACTTAAGGAAGGTGACCCTTGAACTAGAAGGGAAGCCAGGCCTGCCGTGTTTGGCCAGCTATTCTGGGAGAAAAGACCCTCCAAGGAAATATATTCTAGAAGGGCCCCATAAGAGGGGACTTTCTTCTGGAATTCAGGTCTAAATCCCTTTACCTAGCACCCTATCTTCTAGCACAGCAAGTTGGTGGCTGTTTTACCTCTGAGGGGCTCACTGCAGCGCCCTGATCCCTCAGGGCCTTAGCGACCTTGCCCCCCCATAGGCTCTCTTTGAAGATGGGGTGAGTTGTCTGTCAGGGTACAGAGGAGGGTCTGTAGAAAGGAAGCCAAAGCTTTCTGAACAAACAGATAAAGTCTTAGAATCATTCATTTATTTAGTAAATATTGATACCCATAAACTCTTCCGGGTGCTCATGAAACATTCATGGCCCAAACAGATGAATATAGCTGGGTGTGGTGGTACACACCCATAATCCCAGTACTTGGGGGGCCGAGACAGGAGGATCGCAGATTCACGGCTAGCCTCAGCAATTTAGTGAGACCCTGTTATCAAATAGAAATAAAATAGGGCTGGGGTGTAGCTCAGAGGTAGAACACCCCTGGGTTCGATCCCAGTACCCAACCAAATAAAACAAAAACAGATGAACGTCCTCACTTTTGTGAACTTTCTTTCTGCAGGGGGAGAGAGACATTAAGCAGTAAACACATTAAGTAAATTATAAAGTATGTTGGGAGGTGATAAGTGCTACAGAAAAAAATTAAAGGCCGAGCAGGGTGAGAAGGTTGTGGGGTATTGGGCTAGGGGACGGTTTATAGTATTAAATAGGAGCGAGGGGTACACCTCTTGGAGAGGCTGGAATGTGAGCACAGACTGGAAGGAGCTGGGCCTGAGGGGTCTACAAGCCAAGCTCTCCAGTCAGTCAGACCCCGGCAGCTCCAGGGCCACTGTGGTTGTTCCTCTAAGGCTCCCGCAGACCCGTTCCTCAGATTTGCACGCTCCGAGTCCTTTCTGAGGTTCATCTGTCTACTGCACTTTGCTCAGGATGTCAAGGGGTCTTTGCAGCTGTGACCACCTGATCAGCATTGGTGAAAATTCCATCCCTCAGGGCACTGAGTGACCTTGGGTCCCTCATGGACGTCAGGACTCAAAGTTGGCCAGGCATAGTGGTGCATACCTGGAATCCCAGTACTTGGGAGGCTGAGACAGGAGGATCACAGATTCAAAGCTAGCCTCAACAATCTAGCAAGACCCTCAGCAACTTAGTGAGACCCTGCTTAAAAATGAAAAATAGAATAGGGCTGGGGGTGTAGCTCGGAGGTAGAACACCCCTGGGTGTTCAATGCAAAACACACACACACACACACACACACACACACACACACACAAAGACTCAGAGCTGTAAAGACTTGTAGGCCAGAGCTCAGTTTCCCGGGGATTTTTATTCCTTCTCCTCTCAAAGATTCTGGACATCCTTATAGCTGAGAGAATTTGTAATCCTCACATCCCCCCTGTGCTCCTGCATTATTCCCTAAGGGCTCCCAGCCAAAGGCCTCAAGCTGGCCAGGTCCTCTCTGCTGTTCTCTGTGTCCACGGACCTGTTCATCTTGGGACAGGAGGGCACAGTTGAGGTGGGTGGGGACGGGATAGATTTGTTGAGTGCGTCCATTAGGTTGTTGCCCCTGGAGGGAGGAGAATCAGGAGTCATTGTGACTCTGAGACGCTGTCTGGAGTCGACCTCGTCTTTGCAGGCCTTTGACAGTTCTGCGCAGAGGTCTGTGTTTTCTGACGTGAATAAAGCTGGACTGATGCGTTTAGCATTTGCTGACTTTCCAGGGATACCAGTGTCCGCTGTGTCTGAAGACTCATTTAGGAAATACGTGGTTTTAAACTTTTAGCTCTCGCTTCGGCATTTAGAGAACTACGCTGGGCTGGTTCTTAATACATGTATGGTCTCTCACTTTTTTCCCCTTTGAATTTAAAACTATGTGGCCGAGCGCGATGAAGAGACGTCGCTTTAAATATCCAGCTATTGGGAACCAGAGTTCAAGATCGCCTCGTGAATACTTTTCCAAAATGTAACGGGGTTTGCTCTTTTTCACTTTAGTTATTTTAGGCAGTCATTAAACAGTTGTTAGCCAGTTTAGTAAGTTTATATAAAACTGCATATTTTGAGACTTTAAATGGCACAGGAGATGTTCCAATGTAAACAGGGGAGCATAGACTCGGTGCTTCAAACGGAAGCCCCAGCGCCGTGCCTCATTCCAACCAGCAGAAGCTGACAAATGCAAGCCGCGAGCACAGGCCTGCCCACCGGCCATGGAGGAGGTCCTGGGGGACTGGCCTCCTTGGGGTACCTACCAGGCGGTCTCGGGCGGAGTCCTAGGCGGTGAGCTCAATTCGCTTTGTCCTGCGGTTGGAGTCGGGTCTCAGCCCTGGCTGAATGTCTCATAGATGCATTCCGCTGGCATGTGAACTATGATGCACGGCCACCCTCAGGCTGCCAAGAAAGTAATCTGCTGGGACTGTCAGTGCCTGAGGCCACAGGCAGCTCTTTCTCAGGTGACACCTGCCTTCAGTGATAACTGGTGGAGCTCCGCCCTCGGATCCTGTCCCCTGAGCTTCTGCTGAAGAAGAAAAGCGGAGACGAAGCCACTGTCGCTTTCTGTGCAGCGTCTCTGAACTTGCATTCATCCCCAGCGTCCACCCCTGGGTACAGCATTCTATTCTTTAGGTCATTGATAAAATGCATTTGCATTCGTAAAAATAAGCTTTACTGTGGACCTCTGTGATGGTTTTGGTACTTATTTTTAGCTCCTGTCATTCACAATGCATATAAGAGAAGCAACAGACATGCTAGCAATGACTACCTCTGGGCACCTACTGCGTTCCTGGCATGGTTTTGCACATACTTTATATTTTAATTCATTTGGTTCTCAGAATAACCTCATCGAAAGGAAGCTACTAACTGGGCATAGTGGCACATACCTGTAATCCCAGTACTTGGGAGGCTGCAACAAGAGGATTTCAAGTTTGAGGCCAGCCTCAGCAATTTAGCAAGATCCTATTTCAAAAATTTAAAAATAAGCCAGGCATGGTGGTGCATGACTGTAATCCCAGTACTTGGGAGGCTGAAACAGGAGGATCGTAGGTTCGCAACCAGCCGTAACAATTTAACAAGGCCCTCAGCAACTCTATGAGACCCTGCTTCAAAATAAAATAGTGCTGGGGGTATATCTCAGGGGTAGAATGCCCCTGTGTTCAATCCCCAGTACCACAAGAAAAAAAGAAAAAACATTTAAAAAGAAATAAAAAAGGGCTGGAGGTATAGCTCAGAGGTAGAATGCCTAGAATGCCCCTGTGTTCAATCTCCAGTATCAAAAAAAAGGAAGCTATTATTATGACTGCCTGTCTTTTGTAGATGTAACACAGAGATTAAGGAAATTGCTTGTGTTGCATAGTTTGTAAACTGTGGGATTTGGCCCCAGGTGAGACTTCAGAGTTTACTTTGACCTCTACACTAAGCTGTTTAACAACACATCAACAGCAGCAACAACAAAACACTTATGAGCCCTCCCTCTGCTCCAGTCTCTTCTTCAAGGAAGACTTCACAGTTATCCTCTAATCTCGCTGGTTGTCTAAAACAAATTCCCCTTCCTTCCAAAGGGGGCACTCCTCTGCTGTCCTAGTGCCATCCCTGTGAGTGAAAGGCCTTTTGTATGCGTGTCCCTCTTGGTCCCCAAAATTAATTTAGGAAGGTTCTAGAACAATGGTCTTACAGGCAACTAGGCTGAAGTCACCAGTTAATTTTCTTATCTTTCTGATTTTCTTAGTAGTGTCTTTTATTCTACTCCACGCTGAGTTTTTCCTGCTATTCTTGCATTTGTGATGCTCCATTAGTCTTCTCTCCCTTCCTTCCCCTTTCTCTGCCCATCCCCGTTTCCTTCTCTGCATCTCTCACCTCTCTCCTCCCGGTCCCCACAGGGCACTCCACTCTGCCCCTTGGCCGTCCTGGGCATTTTCTGCTGTAGGGATCATGACCCTGGTCAATCGTCTTTAGATACAGGGCTCTGTAATGGCAGGACTGTGTCCCTCTCCTCTTCTTGTTCTTTTACCACTAGCATTTGAACCAGGCACATAGGGCAGACTCAGTAAATGTTTAGGGAATGAGCGAATCCTCCCTTCCCATTCCTTCTCTCCCCCGCGAACAGCCTACTCCAGACACTCATTCTTATTCACGCCTAAGGTATATCAACTGGAATGTTTTTGCCGGCAAGGAACAGAAAAGACAACTCGCCCTGGCTTTAGCAATAGGGATTTTATGAGCTGACAGAACTGAGAGTCCAGAGATGAAGCAGACTCAAGACCGACTGATGCCAAGCACCGCAGCGTGCGTCTTTGCCATGCCTCTGACTCCATCCTCCTTCGGCAAATGGAGTTCAGACTCCCGAATTCAGCCACAAGGATGTCCCAAGTGTATCTTGTGAGGACTCATTTCCTGGAAGTTTCTGGGAAACATCTCTTTGCAGCTCATTGGTTTAACTTGGGTCACACGCCTCTTCCTGAACCAGTTCTTGTGGCCAGAGGAAGAACATTTTCTGAGTGGCACAGCTGGATTTGCAGACCAGGTAAGTATCAGGAAGATGAGATTCCTTTGAGACAAAAATATCATCAGGCTGACTTCTACTGGAGCATATGCCTCCGAGGAAGGATGGAGGGAAACCTGGATAAAATTTGGGGTCCTGCCAGGGAGGAGGACAGATTTGGAGATTGTAGCCAACCATGTTCACTACACCAGGCTCCGAAAAATAACTTCTTTTGTATCTGCCTGTGGACACTTTTTTTTTTTTTTGTGGTACCAGGGATTGAACCCAGGGGCGTTCTACCTCCGAGCTACACCCCCGGCCCTATTTTTTATCCTTTATTTTGAAATCAGGTCTCACCAAGTTGCAGAGCGCCTCACTAAGTAGCTGAGGCTGGCCGGGAACTCTGATCCTCTGGTCTCTGCCTCCCAAGTACTGGGATTACAAGAGTGTGCCACCACGCCCGGCCCTGTGGACACTTTCTTTTAGTCCTTTCCATATACTGCCACTAAGTTAATCTCTCTGAAACGTGACCCTGGTGACACGGCCCTGATGAAGAACATTTAGCGACTCTCCATTGCCTGCTGGAAGATATTCTGACCTTCAAACCTGTTTCAGACCCATTCTTCTTTCGCAGGTAAATCTTCCAATTCACTTGCACAGTAAGACTGAGCTTTGCCTAAACTGGCTTACTAATTAGTCTCTGGAAATGTATGTCTCTACTGTATGTCTGTACTTTCATTTCCTAATAAATCCAAGTCCTAACCTTGCTTTCAAGATCCACCTCCAGTCATTCTCTGAAGCGTTTTATGACCACTCTGCTTGGAATCAGTTTGCCTCTACCCTAACTACTATGTAGCATTTATTAAATTAACATAGCCTTCCGCATATGTTTCTTGATAATGCTTACATAGATCTGTTTTCTAGTCTTCATTGGGGTAAAGATTTATATGCATTTAAAACCTTCCTAATGTCTGAGTTACTGCCTTACAAAACTGGTAGGTGTTCAATAAATATGTCTGTCGGTGCCACATGGAAAAGTAGCAGGCAAACACATGTTAGGAGCATTGAAACTGTGACAGTTCCATCTAGCTCTTTGAAAAGCAGAAGTACAAATATTTTCTGGGAACCCACTACCATGAACCAGGCGCTGTTCAAGGTTCTAGAAATCGCAACCATGAACAACCAAAGTCCCTTTTCTCAGTGAGCTTACATCTCTAAGGGAGGGACAGACAATGTGCAAATTAGTATTTAATAAAATGCCAGGTAATACCAACTGCTAGAAAGAAAAACAGAGAAGGCAAAGAGGGCAGTTGGCGGATGTTTTGAAGGTGGAACTATCAGGGAAGGGTTCTGATGGAGCTGCCTACGATGATACAGGACAGAGTGAGCCCCAAGGTTCAGAAGCCCAGAGAAGGCCTCTACGTTAGCCAGGGTTTGGATAATGTTGGGTCTTCTAGGTTATACCAGAAGGTCAGTATTCTTCTGCATGAGATAGAATGCCTTTGAAGGCCTTGGAACAGGGTGGCCACCTGACTTGATTGACATTTTAAGAGAATCATTTGTTTTCTTGTGTGGAGAAGTGACTTTAGGGGAGCAAAGCAGGAAGGAAGACCAGAGGAGGAGGCTGTTGTAGTAGTACAGGATGAGCAGGGTGATGGCTTGGTCTAGAACGTGGTTAGAGGGGTTGTTAGATTCTGTATAGGTTTGAAGGTAGAAGGAATAGGGCTTACTGATGGATTGGATATGAGACGTGTGTGTGTGTTTATGCATGTGCACATACATGTGTACCATTGTGAACAAAGATGAGTAAAAAATATGAAGTGAGATAATAGTGGCTTTCAAACAAAGGACTTAACTTAGTTTGTGTTTAAAAAACCAGATAGGCATTTTTAAGAAGGGAAAACTTAAAAATATTGATACTAAAAAGTACTAACATTCTACAATTATTTATAAATGCTAACTAAATGACAAAATACTAAAAATCAAAGGCCACTTATGGTGATCATCTATGTTCATGGCATTAAGTTTGCTGTTCCAAAATCTCTATAATTTAGATGTTGGATTAGTTACACTTTTAAAAAATTGCTCTGTTGAAAATTTTCATGATGAAAGTCATAAATAAATCGAGAGTATGTTGACTCATGCAACAATATATCGCTCTAACTTTTTCAATTCATTCTACTTGGTAGAATCTTTAGTGTATCATATGACTCGCTGGAAATTTGAATATGCCTCCTTTCTATCAATAAGAGGAGACGTTTGTTTCAAATAGTGCAGATGAATGGGCATAAGTACTTTAAAATAATAAAACGTCACGTTCCTAGTGAAGATGATCCTTTGTTTTTATAAGTATTAAGAATGTTTTCAGGCCGGGCCTAGTGGCGCACACTTGTAATCCCAGTAATTGGGAGGCTGACACAGGAGAATCACAAGTTCGAGGCCAGCCTCAGCTACTTAGTGAGGCCCTCTGCAACTTAGTGAGATCCTGTTTCAAAATAAAGAATAAAATAGGACTGGGGGTGTAGCTCAGAGGTAGAATGCCCCTGGGTTCAATCCCCAGTACTGAAAAAAATAGAATGTTTTCCATAGTATTTGTACATTATTTTATCTATTTAGGTGCTCTACTTTTTTCCCTACTAAAAAAAAAGTGCCTACCAAATTGAAGAATTAGTATTCCAATACATGATTTTTCTTAAAAACAAAAAAAACAAAATTCAGAACTTTATCAAATTAATTAATTCTTACAATATTTTTTGTCAAGTGGCAATTATTTATTGTTTCTAAGTAGGGACATTTTAAGAGATGGGGAAATGATAATTGCCATTTAAAAGTCTTTTTGAAAGCGCCCACACTTGAAGAAAGCTCCATTTAGAATGAATACCTTAACTTGTAGGAACAACAGGTTTTGCATTATTATTTTTTTTTTTGGGGCGGGAAAATTTACCTCCAAGACCTTTATACTGACTCTTTATGACAGGATAAGAACTTGGTTTCTGTAGGGCGATCAGGCTGATGTTCATTGGCTTTGATTTTATGGCTTGTCTAACTATGGGATGATTGTTTTTCTCGGTTCCTCCATGAGAGTTTTTTTTTTTTTTTTTTTTTTTGCGGTACCGGGGATT
>PVJS01012466.1:26405-43934 GCA_004027185.1 Glis glis
CCGCGAACCCAGATCCTCCGGTCTCCGCCTCCCAAAGTACTGGGATTACAAGCGTGCGCCACCACGCCCGGCTCCGTGAGAGTTTTTATTTGCTTATTACTTTACTTTTCCTGGGAGCAACTTATGGATTACTGTCGCTCATTCTTTTGCTCATGGAAATGTACTGAGCGATATAATTTTCTAGTCTCCAAGGTTAACTGTTCATTAGACCTTTCAAACAGTTGTCCTGTTAGATTTCTCACCCCCTGGCCTTATTACAGGGTCTAGTCTCATTTTTTTAAACATCTTATACAATTTGAGTCAAATGACTACAGAATGGGTGAGATTTCAAGGATACCTGTTTTCTGAGTGTGTGTGTGTTTGGGTGTGTGTGTGTGTGTGTGTGTGTGTGTGTGTGAGAGAGAGAGAGAGAGAGAGAGAGAGAGAGAGAGAGAGGGAGAGGTGTAGATATTGAAGTAACGAACCCAGGGATCCTGTTTTGGCCTCCCAAGTACTGCGATTACAGGTAACTAAGGATACTTTTCTTTTCTTTCCTTTTTTTTTAAATTCCTTTCTTTTTTTGTACTAGGGACTGAACCCAGGGGCATTCTTCCTCCAAGCTACACTCCCAGCCCCTTTTATTTTGAAACAGGGTTTCACTAAGTTGCTGAGGACTTTGCTAAGTTGCTGAGGCTGACCTCGAACCTGAGATCTTCCTGTCTCAGCCTCCCAAGTACTGGGATTCCTGGCGTGCACTATCACGCCCAGCTAGGCTACCTGTTTTCTATCCTTTCATCTGCTTTGATTCTCAGAATTTCTTTAGCAAGTGACAAGATCTTTTATTATATTGCTAAAGAGACAGTGATTCAAATAAAATGCTAATTTTGGTTGAAAGACTCTTTGACCAAAAGTCTTCCACCTCATTGTTAGCAGATGGTTTCCTCTTTTGGTATTAGTTTGGTTAGAGAGGGGAGAATCCATGCATTGGACCCCTGAAACAAAGAGCTTATTTGCCTTTTTGGGGGTGAAAGATGCTGGTGATAAGTTGGCTGACAATGCTAAACGGTGAGCTTGGAAGACTCCGCGCATTGCCTGGGTTAAGCCTGTTGACCTGCCTTTGGGTGGGATCAAGGAGAAACTACAAAGATATCTTGCATGATTTGGGCCAGTAATATACAACCTATAAGTACTTATAAAAATAGGAGAGAGTATATAAATTAAGGGCTTAGCATGGTACCCATATTTGCCCCATAATTGGCAGTCAAATAGAATGGGTTGAGAAGGTTGTGCCAGAGTCCCCTGTTCCAGAATCACTCTCGGGTTCTATTTTGGGATGTTTATTCATTCTGTGTTGTGCCTGTGTGGTAACTTCCACCTGGAATGTCAGAGCTTCAAGAAACAGCAGGTTCTTGGCCCCCACTCTCTTTGTTCAGGAGGCCTTGACTCCGTAATTTGTGATGTTTTTACATCAGAATTCCCTTTCATGGAAGACACACTGATACTGTGTGATTAAGTCAGGTTCCTATTATCTCTGTGAGTAAACGAGACTGAAATTCCATCATTGGGAAAGGGCTGTTCCGGGGCCTTATTAACTGAGCCATCGCCGAACCGTCCCCTTGACTGAGGCTCTAAGCCTCTGTCCCAACCCGTGGAGGTCAGACTGCGTAGCTCTAGGGCAGCTTGGTCAGTGCCCTGTAGCATCTTGTGGGCACAGAGGAGCCCTGAGGAGATGCATCACAGCATCCAGACCCAATTCTCGGGGACAAATTGGTTCCGTCTGAGTTCTGCCCAATCATATGGAAGTAGACACAGCTGGGCAGGTGCTGGGGCAGTAGACATTTTAACAGAGTGATAGTGCAAAGGAGTTGACGAGTAGCCAAGCCAGGGCCCGAGGCTCAGCCTCTTCATGAGGCAGCCCGGACGGTGGGCAGCGTGACCTCTGACCACAGAGAGGTCTTTGTGCCTTGGATGGTAATTATCCATTTTTCCTTGTTTGATGTTTATGGTTTCTCCTTTCCTGTGTGTGTCCTTTGAGTAACACACCAAAACTGAGCTCAGAAAACATTCCTTATGAAGCTGGTACATGAAAAGGTTTTATTATTAAAATGGTTTATTTTTACTATTTTTTATTATTTTCCTATATTACATCAACCCTCATAAAAAAAATGAGTTAAAGGATGAGTGGTATGTTAAAATGTTTTATTATAGCCTGGCGTAGTGGTACATGCTTGTAATCCCAGTACTTGGGAGGCTGAGACTGGAGGATCCGGGTTCGCGGCCAGCCTCAGCTACTTAGTGAGGCCTCTGTAACTTAGTGAGACCCTGTTTCAAAATAAAGAATAAAAATAGGGCTGGGGGTGTAGCTCAGAGGTAGAATGCCCCTGGGTTCAATCCCCAGTACCGCAAAAAAAATGTTTTATTATTAGAATGGTTTATTATTTTTACATATTACATCAACTACCTTCATAAAAAATGAGTTAATAAGGGAGAAATATAAATAGGCACCCACACACACATGCACATACTAACACATACTTATGTACATATGCAAATGGGTATATTCATAGAAAAATTTAAGTTACATGTAAATGATTATTTTAGTAGGGACTAAAGAATGAGCAACACAATTACATATACGGTAATGGAGAAGGGACACGTAACTGTCATAATTTCCCTCCTCTGCTTTTTGCTAGTGACAGTTATTATGAAAAGCAGGTTGTTGGAATTAGAAAAAAACACTAAATAAACAAAGAATTGTAGTTTTATAATAGCATTTTATAGAATCTGTCTTTTGAAATGTAATAGTTTTTCACAATCCATGTTTCTCTGCTTATGCCAATTACCCATTGTGTTTGTGCTTATTCAGTTATGCATGGAAGTTTCAATAGGAAAATACAGTCATGTTTTATAAAGGTTAGATTTATAAGCTTCAATAAAAACAAGCACATTCAAACAAAAAAGCAATCAGATTGTGAAATGGCAAATAAAAGGAGCAGCTTATCCGTATAGAAGAAAAAATATTAAATTTTAACATTATGTTTACATAGACAAAGGGACCCACTGCAGACTTTAGAAGTGCTCATTTTGCTTTCCTTTCTGTGGTTTGGCTTACAGATGGTCCATGTGATAGTTGCTATAGAAACCAAACCTTTTTCATCAATCTCTCTCTGTTGCTATGGAGTAGGGGGGCCGACACATGTAAACTTTTGTACAAAGTGTCATTTATGATTTTCACAACTGACCTTATACTGAAGTGTATCGATTACACATTAACCAAGAAAGTATAACGTGAAATAATTCATTACCACTAAACACCAGTTAGTGGGCACAAGAGCTGGACCTAAAATCATCCTCAGATGTGTACTGTGCACTTGTTTAGCAGGCTATTTGAAACATAAATGTGATAAAAGTTGTTTTTATTGACAAAAATAGGGTCAGCTGGGCACACACTTGTAATCCCTGTACTTGGGAGGCTGAGACAGGAGGATATGGGTTCGCGGCCAGCCTCAGCTACTTAGTGAGGCCCTCTGCAACTTAGTGAGATCCTGTTTCAAAGTAAAGAATAACAAAAATAGGGCTGGGGGTGTAGCTCGGAGGTAGAATGCCCCTGGGTTCAATCCCCAGTACCCCCCAAAAATAAAATAGAATAAAGAATAAAAAATTGGGCTGGAAGTGTAGCTTGGAGGTAGAAGCCCCTGGGTTCAATCTTCAGTACCGCAAAAAAAAAAAAAATAGGATCTTATTTTTTAGGTTTTCTTGTAAGATTGAAGTTTTCCTCAGTGTTAAATCCACTATAGGATGCAGAGCTTCTGCTTTGTAATGTCTACTCTGACTTTTGATGCGTGGACGTAGGCAAATCATTTAACTTACAGATTTGATAAGATAATGGAACTATGGTGTGATAGTTATATGTGGTAGACTCCAGGAGGGCAGGTGCAGTACCTGTTTTGTTTACTCTTATACGTTGAGAACCTGGTACAGTGTCTAGACAGAGAACACAGAACATGGCCAACATTCAAAAGCAATTGTTCTTAGCAACTCAGGGAGAACCTCAGCAACTTAGCAAAACCCTGTTTCAAAATAAAAATAAAGAATAGGGCTGGGACTGTAGCTCAGAGGTTGAATGCCCCTGGGTTCAATCCCCAGTACCACACACACACAAAAAGAAAACCACTTGTTGAGTGAGTGGATACCATGTTGTCGCATCTGCTCACACGGACGTCTTACCCTCTAGTTCCTATGTAAGTCAATTTCAACAGAAGTCTTCATTCTAATTCATAGGCAATTTATTGAAGATTTACTGAATTCCTAGTAGTAAAATGCTTTCATTCTTGCTGGGTTCCTTATACTTTACCAAAAAGAAAAATTGGTTTGCATTGCTTATTCCAAACTCCCTAATTGTTACTAATCAAGTGTATTATTGTTTTATTTTCGTGTTTTCTACATCCTTAAGTATAAATTTCCTGATTTTTCCACTAGAGGTACTTTATTCACAAGTTATCTACCCAGTGAGCAGACACACGAGCCTTTAATAAGACAGACACCTGTAAACTTATCTCTGCCTCATTACGAAGGTTACTGCCCCTTTGCTGGCCTCGATTTTCTAATCTAAATAAGGGGATGATAATACCCATATATTTCATATAGTTATTATGAAAATTAAATGGGTTTATAAAGTACTGGACACGGTAGAGTGGAAGGTGTATAAATGGTAGCTATTGCTGTCTCTGCACACACAGATGATCTGCTTGGCTCTAGTTGAACAGCCAAAAATGTATGGATTTTGCTATTTTATGTTCCTATTCAGTGTGTCTCTGTTGTGTGAGCTTCTACTTTTCCACTGGGTGAGGATGTCTTACTAACACTTGGAATAGTGTAGATTAAGAGTCGTTTGGGATTGTTTTTTAAAAGCCCTATGCAGTTTAAAATTCTAATCACAAGTGTGCACAAAATCTGATCTCCATAACTTTCAACCAGATTTTGGATCCTAGAGTCAAATAGGATTCTGGTCTGTTTGTTGGTTCTTCCTTCCGCTCCACCTTCTTGAAACTAGGTAGAGAAAGTGTAGTTTAACTTTTCCCTGTTCCTTGTCACAGCCTACCTCCTCTGGTGCTGTGACTTAGATGGGAGATCAGGGAAGCCAGGCATGGTGGCACACGCCTGCAATCCCAGCACTTGGGAGGCTGAGACAGGAGGATCACCGCTTCAAGGCCAGCCTCAGCAACTTAGCAAGACCCCATTTCAAAATAAAAAATAAATAAAAATAAAAAGGGCATAGCTCAGAGGTAGAATACTCCTGGGTTCAATCTCTAGTACTAGAGAAAGAGGGGAGGGGGAGAGGGGAGAGGGGAGAGGGAGAGGAGAGAGAGAGAGAAAGAGAGAGAGAGAGAGAGAGAGAGAGAGAGAGAGAGGAGAGAGAGAGGAAGCAAAGATTATACAAGACACCTTTAACTTTTGCCTGATTTGGTCTGCCCCATCTGCTGCTGGTGACCTTGGGACTGGGTCCCTGGGCGAGGGTATGCATGGTTTTCAGACTCCCCCTGGCCCCTTCCTTCCGTGAGGATTCTCAGAGGAGGAAACTGTGTTCCCTTTTTTGTGTGTGTGTGGTACCGGGGATTGAACGCAGGGGCGTTCTACCTCCGCACTACGCCCCCGGCCCTATTTTTTTTTATACTTTATTTTTGAAACTGGGTCTCACAAAGTTGCAGAGGGCCTCACTAAAGAGAGAGAGAGAGAGACAGAGAGAGAGAGACAGAGAGACAGAGAGACAGGAAGAGAGAGAGCTGAGGCTGGCCATGAACCCGGATCCTCCGGTCCCCGCCTCCCAAAGTACTGGGATTACAAGCATGCGCCACCACGCCCAGCTCAAACTGTGTCCCCTTTGACCCCTGCAGGCAGCTTCCTTCCCCAGCTGCTTCTCAGGTGGGACGTCCCCTTGGCCAGACAGCTGTCCTGGCTTCCCACCTGCACACCATGTCTTAGAGCAACAGAAATGGCTGCACCCTGCAGCCGGTTCTTCCTCCCCTGTTCCCCCTGCGACACCACCTTCCTCTTTGCTCTGTGGGTAAAGGCTGCCCCAGCAGGCCTCCCTCCTGCCTGCAGACATTTCTGAGGAGATGCAGAAGCAAGACATGGGCTGTACCCCATGCACTTGGCCCTGCAGATGGATTCTCCGGTGACTTCCCCAGTGTGCGCTAATCCTCCGGAGGCCATGCTGGGTGGGTGGGGGAGCGCCTGGTGGCTGAGGAGGACGATGCCAGTCTCCATTTCTTGCTGGCAGGTAAGGTAGGACATACTAACACATATGTATAAATAAAAATTTAAATAAGCATCTGCTGGGGCAGCAGTCGGTATATCTTAGTTAATAAGCATTATTCCTAGAGCATTACAAAACATACTGCTATCATTTACCAAAAGAGAAGTTTGATATATATGTAGGAACCATGCGCTACTCAAATCTCTAAAGTAAACACTTGCAAGTAGCATGAATTCTAGAAAATTATCTGAGCACATTTTTACCTTTTGACTCGTCAGTCATTTTTCTTTCAAAAATGTTTAACCTGCATATTTACTTATTTATTTATTTACTTATTATTTATTTATTCATTTATTTATTTGTTTTTGTGGTACTGGGGATTGAACCCAGGGGCATTCTGCCCAAAGCCCTATTTTATATTTTTTATTTTGAAACAAGTTCTCATTAAGCTGCTCAGGGCCTTGCTAAGTTGATGAAGCTGGTGGTGAACCTGTGATCCTCCTGTCTCAGCCTCCCAGGTACTGCGGTTACAGGCGTGCACCACCACGCCTGGCTTAACCTGCACATTTTAAGCAACAATGATGGATTTGGTTGCTTATCACATAACAGGAACTTGAGTTTCATCTGTTACTTAAGAATCATTGTTACTCAGAACATCACATTGTATGCCATAAATATATATGCTTTTAATTTATTAATTGAAAGCAGTTACAAATTAAAAAATTGTTGGGAAAAAGTTACTGAACCAGCAAAACAGGAAATCAAATTAATAGTTTTAATGTCAAATTCTGCTTAGTGCAAGTTGATGTATGCATATTTTGTGTGTGCTTTCTGTAAATCGCAAGGTTCTTTTTTAAACCATGAATTTTTTAAAGATGCAAATACTAGTTGCATCTTTCTAGTCAGAGAGACTATAAAATAACAGTGGAGTCCAACTACCGAGACCCAGGAGTGTTAATGTGTCCATGGGCCAAGAAGCCCTAACTTAGCTGTTTATGAAGAACTATTTTAGTGACACTTCTTCTCATGGATCCGTCGAGTTCCCTCGTTCCCTGTGGCTTAGTCCCTCGTTTGTTAGAGTTTTGTAGACTAGATTTCAGCCTGCAGAAGGTCTGAGGTCCATTCCCACAGTCATCTCAGCCGCCAGAACACCCGCTCTTAAGCTTGCTTTTTAAGAGGTCGAAGCCATAGAAGATATTGTGTCTAGAGATAGAAGGCCCCTGAGCAAAATTAATTCTAAAGAATTCTAATAAGCCGGGCGTGGTGGCGCACGCTTGTAATCCCAGTACTTGGGAGGCTGAGACCGGAGGATCCGGGTTCACAGCCAGCCTCAGCTACTTAGTGAGGCCCTCCACAACTTAGTAGACCCTGTTTCAAAATAAAGAATAAAAATAGGGCTGGGGGTGTGGCTCGGAGGTAGAATGCCCCTGGGTTCTATCCCCAGTATTGCAAAAAAAAAAAAAAAAAAAGAATTCTTTCTAAGGAGCCGGTAAATGGCTATCTGCATATGAACCCATGGCGACGTTGAGTCATGTGTGGGATTTCATGGTGTGCATCATGGTATTTTGTTAAATGACTGTAACATCCTTGGATCTCAAGTGGAAAATGGCCACATTTGCTATGCGATGCAAAGCAAAACTTTTACAATATTTTTCAGATTGGCTGCCATTCCACATTACCTGCAGAATTGATTCCTTCTCCTTTCCTGGGTAATGAATTTAACTATGTGTGAAGCATAATTAAATGCACGTCTTATTAATGTATCCAGGAAGAGCTGCCTCAAAAATTACTTTTCACCACAAACAAAAATATGGTTTATGCTGCGCATGGTGTCACACGCCTGTAACCCCAGTACTAGGGAGGCTGAGACAGGAGGGTCGAAGGTTCCAGGCCAGCCTCAGCAACTTAGTGAGACCTTGTTTCAAAATAAAAACAAAAAGGGCTGGAGGTGTAGCTCAGAGGTAGAATGCCCCTGGATTCAATCCCCAGTAACACACACACACACACACACACACACACACACACACAACCACCACACACAGTTTATTTTTTAAAAAATTGTATTTTTTAAAAAAATAAATTGTGTGCCTTAGGCAAGATACAGTTTAATAGCAAAATGAGGTTTGTGGAGGACTGGACGTTTTCTGTGATGGGCGGTGCGTTTTTCCAGGGGATTTCTGCTTTCACTTACAAATGGTTATTACATTTTCAAGACAGTCTTCTGGACTTGCAGCATCTGCCCATTCAGACTTTTACAGTTGGAAACAAGTAAGGATGTGCTTGTGCCACGTGCTCCCGCGTGCTCGGCTTCCACAGTGGTTTTTTAAGTTTCCACCTATCTGGAGTGATTGTGAGCGTCTTACACTGACGGCAAAGGAGTCGAATTGAACATTTGAGGTGTGCTGCTTTATCAAATTAAGAAGTGACTGTTAGCCATCGACATATATTTATCTATAGCATACTTATGCGTGATGTTTTGAACATCTGACTATTTTAATTAGTGCCAACATTTCTTTCTCTTTTTTCTTTTTTGGTACTAGGGATTGAACCCAGGGCCTTGTGCATGTCAATCAAAGTGTTCTACCACTGAGCTAAAACCCCAGTCCCCAACAAGTTTAAGGGCAACATGATATAGTCTCGTTTTTTAACCTCAGAAGTTAGTATTTCCAATATTATTTGTGTGTGTGTGTGTGTGTGTGTGTGTGTGTGTGTGTGTGGTGTGCTAGGGATTGAACCCAGGGGCATTCTACCTCCGAGCTACACCCCTCCCCTTTTTTATTTTTCACTTCAAAACAGGGTCTTATTAAGTTGCTGAGGGTCTCAGCTAAATTACTGAGACTGGCCTCAAACCTGTGATCTTCCTCTCTCAGCCTCCCAAGTACTAGGATTACCTGACTTCCAATGGTATTAATTTTCTGGAGCTGTGTATCTGCTGAATATTACTTTAGACAGATTTAATAAGATAAATAAAACAGTCTGGAAAACTCTTTTCAAGACCTATATTTTGTAAAGATAAAAATATTAGGTTGGATGTGGTGGTGCATTACAGAATCCCAGTACTTGGGAGGCTGAAACAGGAGAATTGCAAGTTTGCCACCAGCCTCAGCAATTTAGCAAGGCCCTCAGCAATTTAGTAAGACCTGTTTCAAAACAAAAGAATAAAAGAGGGCTGGGGGTGTAGAATGTCCCTGGGTTCAATCCTCAGTACTAAAAAAAAAATTAAATGTTTGAGTACGCAAGTGGGAAGACCGCGTTCGTCAGTGACATGCTGTGGAAGGCTCTGGGGTGAGCCTGGGTTTGGAGGGGACTAGCAGAAGGGAAATGTTGTCTTTCTTCGTGCTGTCAGGCAAGCACTTGGGCTCACTTATCAGAGAAGCTTTGCTGAAGTTGAAGAAGGTCCCCATTAAGATTTACAAGAGGGGAGAATGCCAGACCCCTCCGTTTGGAAGTGAACTCCTCCTACCACGAGCACTTTTTCTGTGGGCCCCATTTGCAGGTTTGGCAGGGCAGGGTTGGGGCGCCAGGCCAGTAATCAGGATTGTAGATAGTATTGAAATACACCCAAGTGAGCCACTGCTGTCGATTTTAAGACAAAGTGTTTACAAAGGATGCTGAAGCTCCAGAACAGAGGAATAGAGTCGCACTTGCACGCAGGGATATGGATGTGTGTTTGCAGACATAAAGCACCTTTATAATGTTATCAGTTGCGTCTAAGTGAGTGAGTGAGGAACTGCGTGCCACTCTTTATAGAATCCTCATTGAACAAAGGTAAAGAGGAAATTTTTTTCCCAAAGACCTTGGGAGTTGGCAGGGGTTGAGTATAGAGTAGAGGAAATAAAGCATCATTTGTAGGTTAAAGTCTGGGCAGTAGGGTAACAGAAAGGACCCGGGTGTGGGTGCTAGCTCTGCCACTTGACAACTCTACGTAACCTTGGCTCACACATTTGTCTTTCCTTTCCTTTATTTTATTTATTTACTTCGTGTGGTACCAGGGATTGAAGCCAGGGGCATTCTACCTCTGAACACCCTCCCCCTAGTCCTATTTTAATTTTTAATTTTGAAACAGGATCTCACTAAATTACTGAGAGCCTCGATAAGTTGCTGAGGCTGGCCGTGAACCTGTGATCCTCCTGTCTCAGCCTCCGAAGTACTGGGATTACGAGCGTGCACCAGCATGCCTGGCTTTATTTTTTCCAAGCCTCAGTTTCCTCTTTGAAAATTGATGAAAATGAAGGACCCTTCCTCCTTGATTTGTTGTCAGCATCAAATATAGTAAGATTAATATATTGGTAGGCACCCCAAATTTATAAGTAACTAATTTCCCCTCCACCTATCTCATTTTTATAAGGTCAAGGGATTTAAATGCTTCACAATAGAGCCGGGTGTGGTGGTGCATGTCTGTAGTCCCAGCTGCTTGGGAGGGTTAGGGGAGAGGCTCACTTGAGCCAAGGAATTCAAGAACAGCGTAGGCCACACAGCAAGACCCCATCTCCAAAAATAAGTTCTTTCAAACTTGGTGCAGTGACACATACCTGTAATCCCAGTACTTGGGAGGCTGAGATAGGAGGATTGCAGGTTCGAGACCAGCCTCAGCAATTTAGCGAGACTCTTAGCAACCTAGCAAGACCCTGTTTCTAAACAAAAACCAAAATAGGGCTGGGGGTGTAGCTCAGAGGTAGAGTGCCCCTGAGTTCAATCCCTATGACCCCCCCATAAAACAATAACAACAACAAAGATACATCCTTTCAAACAAATATGTAAAATATGCAAAATGCCTATTTTGCACACATATCGTAGGAAGTAGAACAATACAGCTGGTAAGAAGTGCAGCTCTGGGACTCAGACTACGTGGGTTGGGACCACGGAGCCACCATTTCATGTCTGACGAGTTTCTTGGTTTTCGTAAGTTGCCGTGTCCTTGTATAGAATGAGCTGCGCTGTGTGACTTCAACTGCTGGTAGAGTTGTGAGGAGTAAATGAGGTCACAGCTGACGCCCTGGAGCCGGCCTGGTGGGGCTCAGGCCCCCATCAATGTCAGCTACTGTGATGAGGATCAGGCTGTAAACACACGGGGAGGAGCCTGCAGTGTTTTGAAGGTGAGAAAAACAGAAGAGCAGAGAAAGATGACTGTAGACAGGATGCAAACGAGAAGGCAGGGCTCGTTGGCAGGCTCTGAGCGTAGGGTCGCCATGGGTGTGACGTTCTCCGGGGACATTGGCATCATCTACAAAACCCTAGTCTTTAAGCTGCATAATTCCCTGTTCCATAGATATATACATATATATATTAAGAAGTAGCTTGACTGCTTTTATTTTTTAAATGTGTAGTGCAGTTTTTAAGACATAAAAAATAGAAAGAATAATAAATAATCACATGCCCACGACCCAGCTTCATAACCTGGGCTCATCGTCATTGTCGACATGGATTCCCTTCGTGTAGCACTCCCTCCTCTCCCACTGGCAGGAACCACTACCTTAAATTTCTAAAACTAGCTGCCTGATTTTAAAAGTATTTTTATTAGGTATGCATAAACTTTTTGTGTGTGTGCTGGGGATTGAACCTAGAGGCATTTTACCTCCAAGCTACACCTCCAGCCCTTTTTATTTTGAAACGGGGTCTCATTAAGTGGCTGAGGGTCTTGCTAAGTTTCTGAGGCTGGCCTCCAACCTGCAATCCTTCTATCTCATCCTCTCATATATGCATATATCTTTAAGTGATATATAGTACTGAATCTTCTTAAATGTCTTCCTAAAAAAAGCATATACATATTTCAGTTTGGTATAAATAGTAGAAGACTATAGTATGCTTCTAACACCTCTCTTTCTGTTCAACATTATTGTAATTCATCCATAATGTTACACACAGTGGTAGTTCATTCATTTTCATACAGTAGGGTATTCTAGTGCGTGAATATAGCATAATTTATCTATTGTGTCTTCTATTGATGGACATTTAAGTTCCTTCCTATCTACTAGGGTGATATGAATATTCAAGTGCAAGAATACTGGTCTAAATGTGTAGGCATTTCTCTAGGACAGTGCTTTCCCAACAAGTTATTGCATATATAGAAAATATTTTTGCAGGCTGTTCACAGCTGCAACAGCTGGACCAAGCTCCTACAGCTGAGTAGATTTCTATCTGTCACCCCTGGAAGTCATGTGCTCAGTTGACTGGGAAGCGCCGCTTAAGGCGTACCTTGGAATGGAATAGCTCAGTTGTTCGAGCCTGCATATTTTCAACTTTATTAGATATTGCCAAATTATTATCACAAATAGTTTTAGCATTTTTACATCCCAAGCAACAGCTTGGGATGAGTCTCATTCCCCCACATTCTTATCAACACTTGGAAATGTCAGACCTTTAACGTTTTTGTTCATCTGATCCTCTTTGCTTTTATACCTTGACTTGATATCTTTTGCCATGTATCATGGTATTAGTTTTTTGCATTCATTTGTATGCTTATATATTCTTATAGTAATCCTTATCAGTTTGGGTTTTTTTTTTTTTTTTTTTTTGCACGGTACCGGGGATTGAACCCAGGGGCGTTCTACCTTGGAGCTACAACCCTGGCCCTATTTTTTATTCTTTATTTTGAAACAGGGTCTCACTGAGTTGCGGAGGGCCTCACTAATTAGCTGAGGCTGGCCACAAACCCGGATCCTCCGGTCTCAGCCTCCCAAATACTGGGATTACAAGCGTGCGCCACCACGCCCGGCTAATCCTTATCAGTTTTATGTGTGTGATGCAAATGTCTATTTCCACTTTATTTCTGATGAATATGGATTCTAAATTGTAACATTTTCAACTTTAAAATTATATTTCATTTCTTGTCTGTTTCTAATAATAGAAATCTTTTTCTAATAACCAAAAGGCATAATAATATTCTTATATATTTTCTTATAAAAGTCTTAAAATATTTGCTTATTCTTGTGTATAGTATAAGGGAAGAATCTAATTTTGTTTTCTTTTTGGGTAATGACTTATTCCAGGATCATTTATGAAATGGTTTTTTGTTCAATGTTCTGGTTCAGAACCCAAGTATATCAGACTTAAAAATAAAATTAGGGTAAATAAAGTGAAAGCATATAATCTCACATACACACGCGCGCACACACACACACACACACACACACACACACACACACACACACTCCTTGCTGCCAAATTAAAATCATTGAATTGAAAGTAAGAAGACTTGGGTTCTGAACCAGCCTGGAAGAGAGAGCCTCAGTACTAGTCAAGACTTTACATGGTACATGTGACCTTGGGTCAAGTGTGTTGGGATTTTTGACCTTGTGGTTTGTGGTAAAGCAGAGGGAAGGAAGGGGATAAGAACATCATCCAGACCTTGTGTAACTAGTGGCAGCAGTGTGTTCAAAACTCATTTCTGAGCTTGGCGTGGTGTCCCCTCCACAACTTAGTGAGGTCCTCCGCAACTTAGCAAGACCCTGTTTCAAAGTGAAAAATAAAATAGGGCTGAGGGTGTAGCTCAGAGGTAGAATGCCCCTGGGTTCAATCCCCAGGATGACACACACACACACACAAACACCTCATTTCTGGCTTGGTCACGGGTGGCCCCTTGGTAGCAGGGCCGCATGCCGTGGAGCGTGGCAACTGGTATCCACAGGTGCCCAGGGTCTGCTTCCTCGTAAGGGCCTGGGGGAGGGGAGGAGGCTCTTGGAAGGGCAGGAACTCAGCCCACCCAAGCAAGTCTTCAACCTCTTTGACCTGGGTTTCCTGTCTGTTGAACAGGGAGCAGGCGATGTCTCATTCCTTTGATTTTGATGGTGAATGCAATCTTATTGTACATAACCATGAATCGCCATCACTATAAAACCAAAGAGTTGGCTGCTGTCTTTCAGAGTCTGTTAGACGGCTGACTCATTGCTCTTTAAAAAGTTGGTGCTATTTTGTTTCATACACCCTGAAAGTCATGTTTGGAAGAAATGTTAATTTTTCTCGGCTTGAAAACTACTGGATTGCAAGTTCAAGGCCAGCCCCAGCAACTTAGCGAGGCCCTCAGCAACTTAGTGAAACCCTGTTTAAAAAAAAAAAATAGGGCTGGGGGTGTAGCTCAGAGGTAGAATGCTCCTAGGTACAATAACCAGTACAGCACACACACACACACCAAATAAAAAAAAGACTACTTTTTTTCAATAAGTTTCTACTTCATTCCATAATCTAAACCATTCTCCAAACAAAAACACTTTAATAGAACTCTCTGGTGGCAGAAACGTTTTCAGCATTGTTGATGTGTTTTCAGTATTATACTTTCAGAGCCACCTTCGTGGGTGAAATTGCTACTGCAGATGCAGTGGAAAATTATTCTTTGATCTATAGCACCGTGGCCATACACAGAAATATACATCGTTTTTAGGTTACTTACCAAGAAATATAATATCGTGGTGAAGAGAGCCATCTCTGGAGTCAGATGGATTGCAGTGGTCGAGGACAAGCAGGACGCCCCGAGGATGCTGATTAGCATCTCTAACCCTTGGTTTATCTGCTTCCCACGACATGGGGGTCTTAAGAGTGTGCGCATGTGTGTCCCTGTTGCTCTGAACTACATTATGGTGTGAGACTACAGTGCACCAAGAGAAGTATATTTAACAAAGTAAATTATTCACATGACTTTGAGTTTTTAATCTGACAGTGCATATAAAATGCTAAGTTTTAGGTCACTGTAGTAACATTGATACATGCTAGCTACTCATATTATTATTGATGTATTTCTACAATTCTTGATTAAATTAAAAAATTATTCTACAGACCCACCTCAAGCACATTTCTTTCTCTATTGGCTACTGAGTTTTCCCAACTTAATTCCCAGTACTTGAAATTTTCATACAGATAATTGGTATTATTTACTTAGAACACTTATTTAACCCGGATTACATTTTACTTTGAAGAAGTGATTCCTCTTTCTTCCTTCCTTCCTTTCTTTTTCTTTTTTTGTTTTGTTTCGTATCATTTATATGGGTTAAAAACTAACTAGAAAGATAGAGAAGTTTGTAGAAATCACTTTCTTTTCCTTCCTTCCTTCCTTCCTTCCTTCCTTCCTTCCTTCCTTCCTTCCTTTCTTTCTTTCTTTCTTTCTTTCTTTCTTTCTTTCTTTCTTTTTGTTGTTGTTGTAGTACTAGGGATTGAACCCAGGAGTATTCTACCTCCAAGCTACCCCCAGCCCTATTTTATTTTTTGTTTTGAAACAGGGTCTTGCTAGGTTGCTGAGAATCTTACTAAATTGCTGAGGCTGTCCTTGAACCTGCAATCCTCCTGGCTCAGCCTCCCAAGTATTGGGATTATAGGCGCGTGTCACCACGCCTAGCTAAAATCCCTTTTCTAACACTTACCTACTTTTCAATATAATATAATATGATATAATATGTTTTTGGAAGTTGAATGTTAAAGAGATACATTTTAACTTTTTTGTTATACAAGAAGTTTGATCTCTTATTCACAAAAATGTTATAAAATTCTTTATTACTATTCTCACAGCCCTGATGCTTCCGGTCCAGGCAGCAGTGTGGACAGGGAAGAACCCCATGGAAAGGCTGTGGACGGCATAGGCAGTGACTCCTGAGACTATATAGGAAAAGAGAGTTGCTGTTATTCAGATTATGCAACCCCGAATAGAACAAAACAAAGAGCCAAGACTTGTGATACTGAAGACAAAAATGCCTTACATGAGACTTCCTCATTTTCAACCTATATTAATGGAATTAATCTCATATACGTCAAGTCTAATTTATTTTCATATGCAAATCTTAGCTGTTACATATTTTATTTTAAATCAGTAAATTATGTATTGGATTTATGTAGCAAGTAAATATAGATTGTTTACAATGAAATTTGCATGATATTTTCTGCCTTAATCTGAGATTTTTTTTTAAAAAATCACATTTTTCTAAGAAAATTTTCCTAGTAGTGTTTACTAAAATACATAAAAGATTGTGTGTTAAATGTAACAAGATAAAAGATTAATTCCTGCAGCTAGGCATGGTGGTACACACCTGTAATCCCAGTACTTAGAAGACTGAGACAGGAGGATCACATGTTTGAGGCCAGTCTCAGCAACTTAGCAAGACCCTGCTTCAAAATAAAATAAATAGCCGGGCGTGGTGGCGTACGCTTGTAATCCCAGTACTTTGGAAGGCGGAGACTGGAGGATCAGGGTTCGCAGCCAGCCTCAGCTCTCTCTCTCTCTCTCTCTCTCTCTCTCTCCTTTGGAAGGCGGAGACTGGAGGATCAGGGTTCGCAGCCAGCCTCAGCTCTCTCTCTTTCTCTCTCTCTCCCTGTCTCTCTCTCTCTCTCTATCTCTCTCTCTCCTTAGTGAGGCCCTCCGCAACTTCGTGAGACCCGGTTTCAAAATAAAGTATAAAAAAATAGGGCCGGGTGTGTAGCACGGAGGTAGAAAGCCCCTGGGTTCAATCCCCGGTACCGCAAAAAATAAATAAATAAATAAATAAAATAGGGCTTGGGGTGTAACTTGGAGGTAGAATGCCCCTGGGTTCAGTCCTCAGTACCAATATATATATATATATATATATATATATATATATATATATATATATCTCAATTCCTGACAATTTCCTCAGATTACCTATAAATGTTCCTTTTGAAAAAGGAATATTTCTTTACATTGAGATTATTAAAACCTAATTCACACAATACTGTATAAATGTATCCATTATTCATGTCACACAATTCTCTTATTAGAGGTTATGTACCAGGAAACACATAGAAGAAGTAATTAATGTTATATCCACTTATTTTCCATACTCCATTTCTAACTCTATAAAAAATTGTCTTTTATGAAATATTCCTAATGCTTATTTTTACTTTTATGAATTTGTACTATAGGAAAATTCACCCATTTCTTAATTGCATGCGGTAATTTAAATTTTAAACATTTATTTTGTTTTTAGATTCACAAGTAAAATTATAGCCAGGTATGGTGGTCCCCACCTGTAATCCCAGTATTTGTGAAGCTGAGATAGGAGAATTGCAGCTTCAAGGCCAGCCTCAGCAACTTAGTGAGACCCTCAGCAACTTAGCAAAAGAAAAAGGATTAGGGTGTAGTTCAAAGGTAGAATGCCCCTGGATTTCAATCCCTAGTATCTCACACACACGCAAAGTTATATGTATCTATCTGTGTGCTTACAAATATTTGGCTTGCTTGATCTTTTAATTTCAAAAGCTTTAAATGGAAGAACCAAAAAATTTAATTCCTTATAGGAACGGAGCCCAGCTTGAAAGTCCGTCTCTCTACCACTCTTTCTTTTTTTTTTTTTTTT